>JAJPUD010016864.1:0-32874 GCA_023553655.1 Myrmecobius fasciatus
GCTATCCTCCTGGCAACATTGTAGACAATATATATAAAGTCCTTTATACCTTTAAAGTGTGAAATAGTAGTAGCTATCCTCCTGGCAACATTGTAAACAATATATGTAAAGTCCTTTATCCCCTTAAAGTGTTGAATATATGTTAGCTACCCTCCTGGCAACATTTATTTAAAATGTTGTTGCAAATGTTGCATCCAGGGGATGTTTGGCAACAATTTAGTAGGATATGATAGTCTCAAACAGATGGAATTGAGCCAAATTTGTAAAAAAAAAAAAAAAAAAAAAAGAGAGAGAGAGAGAGAGAGAATTGGTCAAAAGATATGAATGGTTTTCAGTAGAAGAAATCAAAGCTATCAATAGTTACATAAAAACTCCTCTAAATCATGAATGACTAGAAAAATGTAATTTAAAACACCCCAGAAGTACCATCTCACACCCATGAGATTGGCTAATATGATGGAAAGGGGAAAAAATGACAAATGCTAGAGGGGATATGGGAAAACTGGGCCACTGATGCACTGTTGGTGGAGTTGTGAACTGATCCAACTGCTCTGGAGAGTGGCTCTGTGCACAAACAAGACAGAACAACTGTCTGTGCCCTTCCATTCAGGAGTACCACTACTAAATCTGTAACCCAAAGAGAAAAACTACATGTGCAAAAACATGTATAGAGCTCTTTTTGTGCTAGCTACGAATGGAGGGGATGCTTGCCAACTGGGGAATGCCTGAATAAGTGATTGTGATGGAATACCATCTTGCCATGAGAAGTCATGAGCTGAAAAGTTTCCCAAAAACCCAGGAAGACTTAAATGTACCCATGTAAAGTGAAGTGAGCAAAACTAAGGGGACAATTTGGGCAAAAACAACAATATTCCAGCAACAAAAAGCTGTAAAAAACTTAGGAATTCTGACCAACACAGTGGAATCCGCAATAATTCCAGAGGTCTCGAAGATGAAATCTGGTGCTCATAAACATCTGGAGAATGGAGAGCCCCAGAGGACAGATTGAAGCACACACACACTGCCACATCCACCACACACACACACACACACACTGATATACACCACACTTATGCATATACACACACCATAATACACATACATAGCACACATACACACCACCCATCCAATAGTGTACACACGCACACACAGCAACTCATGTGTGCAATCACACACGTGCACACTGCCACAACATATGCACACACCACACACATGTACACACATACCCAAAACACACATGCTACACAACACATGTTCTGGGGCACGCACCACACATGTGCACACACACATGCATCCAGGCACACATACATGTACCCTCCCCTTGGATGTGGTCAATGCGGCAATTTGTTTTATTTCACTATAAATATTTGTAGCAGGTTTTGTCTTTCTTGCTTTCTCAATGGGCAGGTGAGGGGAGGGGGGAGAGACAAAATTCAGAACTGAAAAGAAAATAAAATTGAATTAAAAAGAAAAAAAGGAAACTTCTAAACAATGATCCAGACTGGCTGTATTTTTATTTTGTTATTATGGCTACCACAATACAAATGTAACCCTCATGATTAATATGTGTCAAATTCTAGCGGACAAATTGTATAAACAAAGTCGTTACAGCAAAAGCAGGTTATATTACACATTAAATGTTTTTAAAAATATGAAATGGAAGATTTGCTGTGTCAATAAATTAAATTATTTTTAAGGAAAATGAACAAAAATAAACGTTTAATTTTTTTTCAACAAGCATTTCTCAAGTATGCAGATGACATGGGGGGGAAGGGGAGAGGCGCTAATGCTTTGGAGGACAGACTGGAGACTCCGGGATGTCAACAGTCTATATAAGATGAATGCAAGATGAAAAATCGAAGCCTCTTTGCGGTTCCACTTCCCAAGGAGACCCCCTTGCTTTGGCGGCTCTAGCGGCAGGAAGGCCTCTCTCCCTCCCTTCCCCAGCTCCCCAGGAAGGTTTTCTCTGTGACCCCCAAGGGCTTCCGTCTATGACCCTCCTGCATTTACACTGCATCGAGACCTGTGGACACAGTTCTTTCCAGGCTGTCTCCCCGTGGAGCAGACTGGGAGCTTGGGCTGGCCTCCTCCTCACACACCTGGCACATGGAAGGAGCCACCCGGGCAAAGCCTCAGCCCAGCCACCTGAGCCGATGGGTTGAGGCCCAAGTTTGGCTGGTGCTAGGCTAGGCTAGGTCCTAGCTTTGAACCCCCCCTTCCCCCTCCCCCTCCTCGCCTCTCTCTGAGCCGGATCGTGACCTTTCCCGACCATTCCCACACACTGCCCCTTGGCAGGGCTTGGCCAGCCCGGCTTGGAAATGGATTAGGCACCACCTGGTGGACACTGCCCGAAGGGCCTCAGGCTTGAGGCTGACGGGCTGGGGGCTTCCGAGCTGGGCGGCCCGCCTACCCCTTCCCCCACCCCCTCTCCGTGTCCCTCACTTCCAGGACCCGCAGGCACGGGCTCAGGAGGTGAGAGGAAGCCGGACATGAAGGGCCCTCCCCCGATCGGAGCTTCGGGCTGCGCTCGCGGCTCCTCCTCGGTTTCCGTCCGCGCGGGTGAACATTTGTGGAGGACCTAGGCTCTGGAAGGGCCCCCCCGAGTTCGGCGCCGCAGCAGAGCAGGCGGGGTGTGTGGGGTTGGGTGAAATATGGGGAGTCCACCTTGTGGCTGGAGGCAGGAGAAGAGGGGGTGCGTCGGCCCAACAGATTTAGAGCCGAGTCCCCGGCTCGTTCCTGACCACGAGGTCTGGGGAGGCCCCCGCGGGTCGGCCCGGACTCTGTGCGGTCCTTTTGGGGTCACACTGTCCCCACCCTCCCGTCCACATCACTCTCAATGCTAAGCCTGGGGCCTAGAGCAGGAGGGAGGGGAAGAGCGCGTGGGAGCGGTCCGAGGGCGGCGCCACAGGCGGGGCGTGGAGAGGAGGAAGCGCTCTAGGCAGGCTTGGGGGCGTGGTCTAAAGCAGGAGAAGCGCGTGGGAGGATCATGGGGCGGGGCTTGGAGCAGGTGCGGATACTGGATAGGACCCGGATCGAGGGGTGGGACCCAGCGGGGCGGACACAGGCCCAGACTGACCCAACCAAGGAGAATCCCACAGGGAAGTAGAAAGTGAGCATGCGCATAGAGATGTGACTGGGAGGGCGCGCATGTCCGATGACCTCTAGGGCCCTTTCGGCTGCCGTAGGGGGCTGAGCGCATGCGCAGAGTTCCCAGAGCCCTTCAAGTTACAGAGAGCGAGGCAGCTGAACAGGTTGTGGAGCTTGTCGCTTCCAGGCTCCGCCGGATCCCGGGGCTCCGGCTTCAGGTGAGGCCGGGAGGGTGGCTGTGGCACCCCGAATTGGGCCCAGAGCCACGGGGCTCCGGGGTCGGGCTCGCCGCTGCCTGGCTGGGGATCCGGAGAGTCTTCTGGAGCCATTGCTCCCGGCTTCGCCCCTTGCCTGGGGCCCCCCCGTCCCAGGACGGGCTCCCCTCGGCCCGGGCCCCTCACCTCCCGCTGCCGGCCCTCCTTACAACAGCCAGCACTTAGTGCTGTGTACAGCGCCGGCCTTGGGGGAGCCCCCAACGAGTCGGCCTCTTAAGGGAGCAGAGGTCCGGCATCCTCTGCGGCCTCGTTGACCGCCTGTTCCCTGTCCGGCCGGGCCCTAGGGGCGTTGAGCAGTGGGCCAGTATCGATCTAGCATCGGCCTAGCATCAGACTGAAAATTGGGCCAGCGTTGGCCCAGTGTCGTCCCAGTATCGGTCTAGCCTCAGCCCAGCATCTGTCCCGCGTTGGTCCTGTATCAGCCCAGCATCAGTCCAGTATCGGTCTAGCCTTGACCCAGCCTCGGCCCAGCATCAGTCTAACATTGGTCCTGGATTGGTCTAGCCTCAGCCCAGCATCGGTACCAGTCTTGGTCCCACATTGGTCCCGCACCAGTCCAGCATCAGTCCAGTTTCAGTCTAGCTTCGGCCGGTGTCGGGCCAGCCGCGCTGCCCCTCTGTCCCCTGCCCCTCCCTCGGTCACCATGAGTGGCTCCAAGCCGGACATCCTGTGGGCCCCGCACCAGCTGGACAGGTTCGTGGTGTGCGACTCGGAGCTGAGCCTGTACCAGGTGGAGCCAGCGGGCGGCTCGGAGCTCAAGGCGGGCTCCCTGAGGCTGTCGGAGGACACGGCGGCCACGCTGCTGTCCATCAACTCGGACACCCCCTACATGAAGTGCGTGGCCTGGTACCTCAGCTACGACCCCGAGTGTCTGCTGGCCGTGGGCCAGGCCAATGGCCGCGTGGTGCTCACCAGCCTGGGCCAGGACCACAACTCCAAGTTCAAAGATCTGATAGGAAAGGAGTTCGTCCCCAAGCACGCGCGGCAGTGCAACACCCTGGCGTGGAACCCGCTGGACAGCAACTGGCTGGCCGCCGGCCTGGATAAACACCGCGCTGACTTTTCCGTGCTCATCTGGGACATCTGCAGCAAGTACAGCCCCGAAGCCACGGTTCCTCTGGAGAAAGTGAGGCTGTCGGCGGGGGACGCGGAAGCGGGCCTGGTGGTGACCAAGCCCCTCTATGAGTTAGGGCAGAACGACGCCTGCCTGTCCCTCTGCTGGCTGCCCCGGGACCAGAAGCTTCTCCTGGCCGGCATGCACAGGAACCTGGCCATATTTGACCTGCGCAACACCAGCCAGAAGATGTTCGTGAACACCAAAGCCGTCCAGGGGGTGATGGTGGACCCCCACTTCCACGACCGCGTGGCTTCGTTCTACGAGGGCCAGGTGGCCATCTGGGACCTCCGGAAATTCGAGAAGCCCGTGCTGACCCTGACGGAGCAGCCCAAGCCTCTGACCAAGGTGGCCTGGTGCCCCACGAGGACGGGGCTGCTGGCCACGCTCACCAGGGACAGCGACATCATCCGGCTGTATGACATGCAGCACACGCCCACGCCCATCGCCGACGAGACGGAGCCCACCATCATCGAGCGCAGCGTGCAGCCCTGCGACAATTACATCGCGTCCTTCGCCTGGCACCCCACCAGCCAGAACCGCATGATCGTGGTGACGCCCAACCGGACCATGTCCGACTTCACCGTGTTTGAGCGGATCTCCCTGGCCTGGAGCCCCGTCACCTCCCTGATGTGGGCCTGCGGCCGTCACCTCTACGAGTGCACCGAGGAGGCCGGCGACCCCGCTCTGGACAAGGACATCGCCACCAAGATGCGCCTGCGGGCTCTGTCCCGCTACGGCCTGGACACCGAGCAGGTCTGGAGGAACCACGTGTTAGCCGGCAACGAGGACCCCCAGCTGAAGTCCCTCTGGTACACGCTCTACTATATCCTTTGAGGGGAAAGCCCGGTGGTGGGAGCCCCGGAGGGCCGCCCCGCCTCTGGGGAAGGGCCCTCCGCCCCTGGGCTGGGACACGCCACGCCGCCCTTGGTGTGGGGGAGGGAGCGAGGGGTCTAGACAAGGCCACAGCCCCGGCTCCGTCTCAAAAAGGAAGCTTCTTCCAGGGCAGCCTTAGTGTTTCCTATGCATTTCAATACTCATGAAGCAGTACACAGAGGATTTGGACCCAAAATCTCCAGGCCACAAAGGCTCGCTGGTTTATGCCGGTATTAAGACCATCGTGAAGTCATCTTTGGGTAAGGGCGACCCTTCCCGTGGCACAGTTATTTAACCCTTCTGGAGGACCTTGGGGGACTTGCATTTAGCTTTTTGAATAAGTGATGCTAAGTTAAAAAGTTGGGCCCCTTCTAAAGCAGCTTTTGTTGGGGGGGGAGCTGGCTGGCAGTCCACCCTGCAGCTCCTTAGGCACCTTCCTTGGCGGCCCCCGGCCGATGCTCCCCTATTCGGGGCCGGCTGAGCCCGCGGGCAGGGGCAAGCTTGGTGATCGGCCCCCTCAGGGCAGCACCCCTCCTCCCCTGCCCTCTCCCTGTTGGCTGTTCGGGCAGGACCTAACAGGAGGGACGTCTTCCATGTGAGAATTAAAAAAAAAAATCAATAAAAGAAATCTAAAGTTTTGCATTAAGAAAAGGAGTCCTGATGTCACCCATGTGGAGGGGGGCAGTAGGTCCCAGGGCACAGCAAGCCGCCACAAGTTCTGGGGTCCTTTCTCTGCCCCCCCCCAGGGGTTGGTTTATTTTTCACATCAGTGAATTTGTTGTGGAAAAGCACTTTATTTTCAAACGGCACCCCCCTCTCCCTAAGTGCCTTCACCCCAGCGGGCCTGGCTCTCCGGGTGCGGCCGCTGGGTCCCCAGCCTCAGACAGTAGGCGGGGGCGGCCCTCCTCCAAGGTCCAGGTGGTAATTACAGACATTCCCCCGCCCCCTAATGACAGGGCTGCCCAGGATTCCCAAGCTCCAGGAAGGGGAGGCCCGGCCTTCAGAGCTCGGCCGATGCAGGAAGCCGGGGAGGCCGCTGTCACGCCCGGGGAGGGGGGCACTGTTGACACGCCTGGGCCAGAGGGTCACCACGGGGGTGTCGGCAGGCCGCTGCCGCCTGCCAGGTGCCCCCGCCAGCGGTGCCCTCATCTTCCAGGCATGGCGGAGGCTGGCAGCAGACACACCTGGAGCGGGGCGCCCGAGAAGCCCAGTGAGGGCCCGAGCCTGAGCGAAGAGAGAATCCTGGCTTTGCAGCTCTGTGGCTGGATAAGCAAGGGGACGGACGTGGACGTGGGACCCTTCCTCAGCTCACTCGTGCAGGAGGGAGAGTGGGAGCGAGCGGCCGCCGTGGCCTTGTTCAATCTGGACATCCGGCGCGCTATCCAGATCCTGAATGAGGGGGCCTCCTCTGAGAAAGGTACCGGCTGAGCCTGTGGCAGGGGTCGGGGCCTGGGTCATTGGGGTCCTCGGGCACCCTGAATATCATCTCCTGCCCCTCCTAGAGCCCTCCCAGGCCGCTGTCGGGGGCAGGGAGAGTGAGGGCATTTACACTCACCCAGGGCCTGAGTGGGAGGAAGGGGGTTCAGAGTGGGGAGGACGGCCGGACTCGACGTGGCAGAGAAAGCCCCTGGAGCCAGAGGGTCCCGGCTGCCGAGAGCCTCCTGTGGGGTGGGGCTGGGGGCCACTGGAGGGGAGAGAGACGACCACCACCTCATTTTGGAAAGGCCTTTGTGAGCTCCTGGCATCCCCTGTGCTGGGGGCCCGAGCGTCCTCCCCGTGGCATTGTGTGCCGTGGAGCCCGGGGGGGCTGCGGGGCAGGAGCGTTCAGGGGGCTCGGGCCGCTTGCTGACCGGGGCCGTTTCTGGCGTGTAGGCGACCTCAACCTCAACGTGGTAGCCATGGCGCTGTCGGGGTACACGGACGAGAAGAACTCCCTCTGGAGGGAGATGTGCAGCACCCTGCGGCTGCAGCTCAGTGACCCTTACCTCTGCGTCATGTTCGCCTTTCTGACGAGCGAGCCCGGCTCCTACGACGGCGTCTTGGTGAGCTGTGACCCCGCCCGGGAACCGGCCAGTGACTGGGGGCCCGGCCTGAGAGGCCCCCGGCGCCTTGCCCGACTTCTCAGATCTGTGCCCAGACTCACCCCTGCCCCTACCAGGACTCCTAGAAATCCTTGACCCGGTGCCCCCAGAAGGGATAACCTCACCTGCAGCAGGCTCTGTGCTGGGAGTCACCCAGAAGGGCAAAGCCCCCCCTCAGCTTCTTGGGGAGCAGTCTGAACAGCCTCTTGGTCCCCCCTCCACGTGGAGGGGCCAGGCTGCTCTCGGCCAGTGTATCTGCCGTGTGCTTCCCCAGTGGTCTCCTCAGAGTGGGAGGCAATGGAGCAGGCCCCATATTCCGCTTTCAGAGACAGAGGGTCCCCTCCTGCTCAGCCTGGTGACTCCTGACCCCTTTTGGGGACCTTTGACCCTAGCCACTTGCCCCCTCTGCCCCTCAGCTTCTGCTCCTGCAAACCGAGCATGAAAAACCCTTGGGGCAACTGTCTCCCAGGGTGCCCATAAAGATCAAAGGCCAGTCCTGGAAAGGCTCCTGTAGCCCGCGGTCGCCTCTGACCTTCTGTAAAGTGAAGGGGTCGTGGATGGCAAGGTGGCCCTGAGTTCTCTCAGCCACAGAAAGGAGTCCAGTCCATTCCTGGGCAGGGAAGTGACCCCTCTTCCCAAGGGGGTGTCACGTGAGAAGGCAGGCCTCTCGATGGCGGCTTGGGGGGAGACTGCCCTCGCTGACCCATCAAATCTGTCCCTGGCAGAGCCCTTGTCCTGGCCTAGGTGCGCATCTCTGGTCCAGAGTGCGGAGCCTGCAGAGCATGGCGCTGTGCTGACCACAAACGCTCCCTGGGTCTGAGCCTGAGTAGCATTTGGCTTTTACGCGTCCAGCGTGTCCCAAGCACTCAGGCTCCATCAGGGGAGCAGCACACGGGCCAGGCAGGGCCGGGCTCCGAAGGCTCGCACCGGGGCTCGGCAGTCAGGCGTGCCGGGCCTTCGAAGGCCTCTCGCCAGGGCCCGGGTGTAAAGGCGGGCCGGCCATAGGCCCGGCACCGGGCGTCCCCGAGCATTGTTTAGCCTCCAGCTATCGGCCAACTTAGAAGTTCTGATGCTGTTTTCCCAGAAGCTTTTTGTTTTTTGAATACGGGTAAGGATCATTTTCAGCGCCTGCTTTGGTGAAATGGGTGGGCTCGAATCTCCCTCCCCCTCCCCCAGGCAGTGGCCAGTCTGAGGGGGTGAAATGGGTGCCCTCCTTTTGGTTCCATTTCCATATTTCACAGATTGACTTTTGAAGGGTCCTTAAGTTCCTAGTGGCGCAGGGAGGCTTGGGCATTGTCTACGACTGATGGCTCACACTGGGCCATTGATTGTTGCCCTCTGTCTCGGGCATCGTGCGTTGCCAGGTAGAAGCCCTGTGCCAGCTGGTGGGTTCTGGGCGCAGGGTTTGAGCTCTGGGTCCGGGACAGTGTCCCCTGGCACCGCTGCAGTAACGGCCCACGTCTTCTTGTCTTCTCAGTACGAGAGTAAGGTGGCAGTACGGGACCGGGTGGCGTTTGCCTGCAAGTTCCTCAGCGATGCCCAGGTGAGAGCGGGCTGAATCCTGCGGAGCCCGGGGGGGCAGGGAGCGCTCCCAGAATGCACAGAAGCATCCGCTCCTTAAGTGGTGACGCTGCCAGTACCTTTGAGGGAACAGACCTTCCGAGTGCTGGCGGGCGGATGATGGGGCCGGAGAATGGAGGCGGAGCCCCTGGGCGGGGATTCGGAGCACCCGGCTTCTGCCCTGCAGTCATTCACTTGGAGGCTGCCCACTGTTCTTCCGGAAGGTGGAGGGCTTGTTCTAGGCTGGGTCTGGCCATGGGCTCATTTCCTCCGGACCTTGGGTTTTCGGCCGGTTTTCCTTCTGTCAGCTGCTTTCACGCTTTCCTTTCCTCTTAATTAGCAGACTGTCTAAGCTTGTTGCCAGAATTGTGTGCCCAGGTACCACTTGTGCCCGGGGACAGCCCAAGAGCACGAGGCCCGCTTGGGCCTCAGGCTCCTTTTCAGAGCGTTTGTCCAGGACAGGGCGACATTTATGGGCTAGAGCAAAGTTGCCCCAAACTCGTTTCTGAACTCTCTAGTTGAACAGATACATCGAGAAGCTGACCAATGACATGAAGGAGGCGGGCAATCTCGAGGGGATCTTGCTCACGGGTCTGACGAAGGATGGAGTCGATTTGATGGAAAGCTATGTCGACCGGACTGGAGACGTCCAGACCGCGAGCTACTGCATGCTCCAGGTCAGTGTGGGGGCCGCGGCGCGGGCGGCTTCTGCCCCATTGGGAAGCGTGGCGGACACTGGGGGGGTCAGACGGACCCCGAGCCTCTCCTTGGAACTGGAGCCACGGAGGCTTCGGGATGTGCTGAGACTTGTTTTCCCGCTGCCAGGGCTCTCCGCTGGACGTGCTTAAGGACGAGAGGGTCCAGTACTGGATCGAAAACTACAGGAACCTGCTGGACGCCTGGCGCTTCTGGCACAAGCGTGCAGAATTCGACATTCACAGGAGCAAGCTGGATCCCAGTTCCAAGCCCTTAGCCCAGGTAAACGCCCCCTCGGGGCACGGTGCCCTTTGAAAGCTCACCTCACTTTGCGACCGAAGGAGCGGGCGTGAACGCGCAGCGAAAGGGTAAGAGAGTGAGCAGCGCCGGCGGCCTTTTAACCCTTGGCCATTCCATCCTCGGCCTGCTGACCGGCAGCCTTGTTTGCTCATCTACGCGGTGCTGGCTTCCGGCCTTTGGCGTGGCTCGCAGTTGTCTCGTCAGCGCGGGTCGTCGCCTGACGGAATGGAGGTGTCGAGGCAGGGGCCCCATTCACGCCGGCCTGTCCCTACCCACTCCAACACTGACTCTTGCTCTACATTTTGGGGTCACTTCTGCCCATGTGCAGGGGAAAAACCGTAGAGGCGTTTGCATTTTTCAGTACTCTGGAGCATTTTATTTTCATTTATGTTTTTGCTGAGGTGATCGTGCCCAGGGTCCCACAGCTGGGGAATGTTCAGTGTCTGAGGTCAGATTTGAACTCGGGTCCTCCTGACTTCAGGGCTGGCGCTCTACCCGCTGCGCCGCCCAGCTGCCCCACTCTGGAGCACAGACCACCTTATTCTGGAGCACTCTGGAGTTAAACCGTCGCTCACATCTCGATCGGGGCTGACTGTCCTAGCGATGCTTTTCTGCCACGCTGGGGAAATGGCGGCTCCTCTGGCCCGGGCCTGCCGGTGTTTTCTGCCCGCTTCTATTTCTTCCGACCCTCCGCGGCCGGCCCCCCCCCAGCAGCTCTTGCTGGCGATGCTCTCGCTCTGCCAGGACGGGCTGGCGTGGGGCTGCCAGGCGGACCGTGGTCCCGGATCCCGTTCCCTCCCTCCGCAGGGCCCCTGACCGCTTCCTCCGGCATTTGTGGCCCCTCGCCGCGGGCCCCAGTGCTCGCTGCACGCCCTCGGGGCCCTTTCTCCTGGCGGTCCTGGGGCAGGGGGCCACTGCTGTCTCGGAACTGCAGGGAGGGGGAGTGCCCCCTTCCCCGGGCCTCCTCCTCTCTGGCTGGCACAGTGGGTGAGGGGCCCAGTGACGAAAGCCCCAGAGCGGATGGCGCGGAGAGCGGGGCCACCCCTGACTCCGCGCCACTTGTTTCACAGGTGTTTGTGAGCTGCAATTTCTGCGGGAAGTCCATCTCCTACAGCTGCTCCGCCGTGCCCCACCAGGGCCGGGGCTTCAGCCAGTATGGCGTGAGCGGCTCCCCGACCAAGTCCAAAGTCACCAGCTGTCCCGGCTGCCGCAAGCCCCTGCCGCGCTGCGCGCTCTGCCTCATCAACATGGGCACGCCCGTGTCCAGCTGCCCAGGTGGGTCCTTAGCGCTGCCAGCGGCTTCCTTTCTTTTTTCCCATCCGTCGAATTGTTATAAAATGGGTTGGGAAGTCTGGAATTCCAAGTCCCGCGCCTCCCCTCCCCCTCCCGGGGATGGCACATGGTCAGACGCGGTTGTCCAGGCGCAGTGCTGAGCAGGCGCTTCCCGGTCAGTCGTCCCGTACAAGAAGACGCAGGAAGTCAGCCGTGGCGCGGCTCGGTCGCGCTCCCGGCCTCAGGCTTTCTCTGGAGGGGGGACGGCACGCTTGCCCGCGAGGCCTGAGTGGATCGCGCTGATCGCCCGGGATCGTTACATTGCCGAGAGCGGCCGAGCCGTGCGTGGTGGGACGGCGGTGCCGTCACCGGGTCACGGCGGGTTCTGAGCGCTGCGTGTGCCGTCCCACGAGCCCGACCTGTCTGGCCCACGTGGCTCCGGAGGGGAGCGGGAGGCCGGCGACCTCGCCCACCCTCCCTCACTTGGGGCCAATCCGCTGTAAGGCCTCGGCGTCCTCGCGCCCTCGTCCCGGTCCTCCTGGAGAAGGACAAACAGCAGCTGCGCCACGTAGCTGGCAACACTTGGTGCAAGTAGTGCCCACACACAGGGAGCATGTATTAAGTGCATGCTGTATACAGAGTGCTGGGGGCCCCAGAGGGCCTCCTCTTCTCAGGGAGAAACCCACGGGCAGGTGTCAGATGCTGCTCCCAGGAGTCCTTGGGGCAGCCGCGGTCAGGCCTCTTCCACGTCAGCGTCTGACCCCGAGCCTCTGGCTGGTTGTGCCGAGGACCCCGGGGGCCGGCCCCTTCTTCCCAGGGCTCCGGTGGCCGCCCACCCCAGGGTGGCAGGACCCTGGCCAGCGCTGCCTCAAGGGTGCCAAGCACCGAGCCTTCCGTTAGCCGTCTCTTTTGGTCCGTATCGCTCTCGGGACCTGCCCTCTGCCTGCGGGAAAATGGGGATCCAAAGTGTCCTCGGGAAATTGGAGGCTGGGGGGCAAGGAGGCAGCCCCCCCCCATTCAGCCTGGGCCCCGTCAGCAGTACGGCCCGGGGACGAGTTCGGCTTTTCTGGCTGGGTCAGCAGTAACGCCGAGGCCGGCCTTTCCCTAGGAGGCTCCAAGTCGGACGAGAAAGTGGACCTCAGCAAGGACAAGAAGCTGGCCCAGTTCAACAACTGGTTTACCTGGTGCCACAACTGCAGGCATGGGGGCCACGCGGGCCACATGCTCAGCTGGTTCAGGTAAGTGCAGCCACAGAGACCAGGGGTGGCGGCGTGGGCATCGAGGCCACGGGCAACAGTGTGGGCATGGAGGCCATGGGTTGTGGGCCTGAGGAGGCCACGGGCAGCAAGTCCACAGAGGTGCCAGCTTGGGCAGATCCTGCTGTGATCAGGACCTCTGTGGGCACAGAAACGCCACCAAACAGAGACCCATTACACTTTAAGACTGGCTGTGCAGCCCCGGGGTTGTCCGTGGCGCGGTTTCTGTTGGATGCCACCAGCGGGCTGGCCCATCCAAAACCCCGCTGGTGACCACAAAAAGGGCCGGTCCTTTGAAGGGGTTGCCTCGGCCCCCGGGGAGGGCGTGAGCCGTTGGGCCCCCGGTGGACGTCCCCAGCACTGAGACGGGGCCCTGGGGAGCCCGGCTTCCGGGTAAACGTGCGCCGCTCGCGAGCGCTTTTGCCCGGCAGCCCCTGCTCCTCGTCCTGTTGCCAGCTCTCCCGCTCGTCCCCATCCTGCCTTTCATTTGGGCCCCGGGGGAGGCTCCCGAAGCCTCCCAGAAAAAAAGGAGCTGAGCCACGCGCGAGGCCAAGCCCCCTCGCTGCCCCCTCTCCGGTTTTCTCCCTCGCCCCAAAGACCGGTGTTGGGGGGCAGGGAGCGGGGGCTTTCTGACTCCGAGCCTTTCCCCGTGCAGGGACCACGCCGAGTGTCCTGTGTCCGCCTGCTCCTGTAAGTGTATGCAGCTGGACACGACGGGCAATCTTGTTCCGGCAGAGACCCTGCAGCCCTAGACTCGGGCCGCCGCCCTGGGGGACGGGCCCCCCGAACTTGCCCTCCCCACGACCCTCCTGCGGCTCAGCCCACTCGCCAACCAAAGCCTGGTGGAGATCCAGAATGCTCCTGACGCCGGGCCAGGGGCCGGACCTTGCCACGGGGCAGCAGCAAACATGGCTTCTCGGCGCAGGCACCGGCTCCAGGAGAGCCGGCCAGGCCTTCAGCCGGAGCGGCCGCTGCCCCCCACGGCCTTCCCCCCCAGTCCCGGCCACCGTGCGCTCACGAGCTTGCAAGCGAGGGAGAAAGCCGGCGCGTGGTGAGCGTGCCTTCCCTGGGGCGATGGGATTTGGTGCCGGGGTTTCCCTGGTGTCCCTGCCCCCACCAGGCAGCTCTCCCCTGCTCCGGAGCCTTGACGCCTGAGGCCGCTGCTCACGCCAGGCACAGACCCGAGGGAGAAGAGGCCCCGTCTGCCGCCATCTGTCCTCGGCCCACGGGGGACTCTCCCCCGGCTGGTGATCCTCGTGGGTGGGAATCGGGCCCGCCCAGTGGGACGACCCGGGCCATGGGGGCGAAGGGGAGTCAGCCTTACCGGCCTTTACCCCGGGCCGAAGCCGGACCCCAAGG
Organism: Myrmecobius fasciatus; assembly: GCA_023553655.1. Taxonomy (NCBI): domain Eukaryota; kingdom Metazoa; phylum Chordata; class Mammalia; order Dasyuromorphia; family Myrmecobiidae; genus Myrmecobius; species Myrmecobius fasciatus. Next base: position 13,877 of record JAJPUD010016864.1, read on the forward strand.
ATGATGGCCGCAGGCTCTCGGACTGTCCGGTGCTGTTTGTTGGGTCAGAAATGCTGGGGTGGCAGGGTCGCCGGCCCGGCAGGGGGAGGAGCCTCCGCTCCTGGCAGCGGGTATTTATACTTTTTGTACAGAAGTGGTTTTGTTAATAAAGATGGCGTTTCATCTCCGTGATTTATTCCATACCAGGCTGCTCCAGAAAGACCATTTTGGGGTGCGGGGGTGCAGTGCCCACAGGGTGCCGCTCACAGACACCCCAGTGTTCCCTGCACTGGGTGAAGAGGCAGAGGAAGACGCCCTGAACTAATTAAGGCAGCCTGCACTCTGTGAGAGTCGGGGGCATGGAAGCCCCTGCCAGGCACCCCAACAGCCAGAGACCCTTGGCAAGTGGGCCGTGGGCCCCAGTGCCAGGGAAAGGGGCTCATCCCCATTTCGGAGTCACTGGGTGCCAATGTGCTGCCGGCTCCTGGGATAACAGAGGAGCCAGAAAGAAGAAAAAACAGAAAAGGGAAGGCGGCAAAGGATGCTGGGAAGGGCCTCCTTGCCAGGGGAGAAAGGACCCCCGCTTTCTAAGGGCTCCCAGTGGAGCTTAACTGATCCAAGGTGGCTTCACCCGGGAGCCTGCAGCCCCCCCTGGAAACGGGGGCTGAGCAAAGGCCCTGGCCCATGAAGGGAAGGTGCTCCCCAGAAGCACTGGAGCCACAAGGTCCCAGGGGGTCCATCCTGGGCAGGGGCCACAACTGCAAAGTTCCCCCCCTGCCTCCCTGGGGGGGTTAACCCCAAGCATCCCCAGGGCACCTCGGCCATCATTAGCCTCTTAGGCTGGTGGGGAGGGACATGAGGCGGGCTTTGGGGTTCACTTTCAGCAATGGGGTGCCCCAAACACCCCACGGCCCTTTTCCAGACCTGTCCTGTAGCCCAGGGCTTGCAGCATTCAGGCCTCTGAGCCAGGGTCGGCCCTTCCTCCCAGGCCTGTGATGTCCAGGGCACTGACCCATGGGAGGGTAAGGGGGCACTGCCTGCTGGGAACATAGCCAAGCTCTTACAGAATGGGGGGGGGCATGCCACATTTGCAGGTTCTTGGGCGTGACCTTGGCACTTCTAGTGGGAAATCCCCGTTCTTTGGGGTTTCCAGTGGATTTTGTCCTTGCATAGTCGTGGGTCCCCCCACTGAAAGCCCCCTGTGCCCCAAGTGCAAGAGTGGGCACCGGGGCACTGCCCAGTCTTGGTCTTTCCTGCTCCTCTCGGGAGATGCTTTTCAAGGACAGCTGCTCATTACCCAGCCCGGGCCCTCCTGCCCTCACCGGGCCAAGCTGGGTTCTGTCGGCCCAAGTGCCCTTTCTGTTTGGATGCTGCCCGCCCGCAGACGGGCGAGGCCTCTGGGCATGCTGCAAGAGCTTCCACTTTGGAGCCGGCTGCCAAAGGAAAAAGGGAAGCCCCTGGGCCCAGCGCTGCTGCTGGGGGGGGGGTAGGATTTGTTGATTCACCACCAGCACTTAGTAAGCACCTATTGTATGCCTGGCACGGGGACCCCAGGACAGAGAATGCAGCATTCTGAATCGGTAGGAGCGGCTCAGGAGGGCACATCTGAGGGTCTCCAGGCGGTTCAAACCCCGCTTCAGAGGCTTCCTAGCTGGGGCACCCCCCCACTTGTGAGGACCAAGTGGGGTACTGGCACACAGTAGGGGCTTGTACCAGCCAGTCCCATTCAGCCTCCTGCCAGGCCTGGAGGCCCCACGTCCCACATGGGGTTCCGCCCCTCCGGTGGCCTCCCCTCCGCCCCCCAGGCGGCTCCTTGTTAAAGTGGGACCTTAGCAGTCCTCAGTCCAACCCCCGTTTTCTAGAGGAGGAAACGCGTGCCCAAGTACCCAAGCAGCCTTTGAGCCCAGCGAAATCTGAAGCCGGACCCCTCGGGGCAGACCCTGCTTGCTGGGGAGGCTGAGGCTGGTGGAGGGCCCAAGCAAAGGGAGTAGCAGTGGGAGGGGTTGCTGACTGGCCCGGGTCAAAGGTCCTGCAATGGCCGGTAGCGGACAAGGGCGCATGGGCAGCTGGTGCATTTCCTGTGTGGACAGAGGCGGCTCTGGCCGCCAAGAACCCAAATGCAGCAAATCAGACGCAGGCTTAGAAGGGAAACCGATCACACTGAGGCGTGGAGACGTCTCTCGGGGAGTGGACGCTCCGTCCTGGGAAGGCCGGCCCCGGGACCCGGAGGGGTCGCGCGCTCTATTCCTGTCTGTGGGACAATCACCCGTTGTCGTTTCTGATCACAGGGCCCCGGGGGAGCCTCGCTGCTGGCCTTGGGGGCCAGAGGCGGATGGGGCCCGGTGATCCAAAGGGAGCTGGGGGCATAAGAGACGCGGAACCATCAACAGCGAGCGGGCCGCGTGCCCATGATCAATGCGGCGGACGGAGGGCCGAGGGGACTCCAGCGAGGGACCCCATTCAAAAGCACATGATTGTTCTTTTTTATTAATAAACCAGGATCATCTGCAGGCCCAAGAGCCCCAAGTTAAGCTTGTCAGACAGAGGGACGCCACCGGCGCTGGCGGGCAGAGGGGGCCGAGGGCCGCCCCCCAGTGGAAGCGGATCCCGCGCCGTCAGTTCTGCTGCGTGGCCCCAAACGGGTAATACTGCGGGAACTCGTGGATGATCTTGAGGGCATCGTTGTAGAGCCTGAGATCTAGGAGAGAAGAAGGGTTGGGGCCCGCGCTGGCTGCAGGGACGTCACTTGTGGCCCCCTCCACCCCCCCCCCGCTTTAGGACTGAGTTACCGGGACTCCCACCCGTCTGTCTACGGCACCCCCTCCCCAGATTGGCTCCCCACAGACGGGTGACGTCACCAGTGAGTCAGGGAAAGGGGAAAACCCGACCCGGCGGAGCAGGGGCCAGCCAGAGCCAGGACCAAGGGGCTCCCGCCAGGAGGAAACAGCCCCTCCTCCCGTTCTCCAATCGAGGACCCGTCCCAGGTGTGCTGGGCTCCGGTCACGCCTTCCCTCCCATCTCGGTACCCCCTTCTGCTCCCGGCAACCCACTCCGGAGGCCGCGCTCATGGCGCATCGGACCGCAAAGATGGCCTTGGAGGCCCCCCCCAGCGGGGAGGGCGCAGCCCCCGGGAGCAGCCGTTCTGGGCCACAAGGCCCGGGATTTGCCCGCGGGGGCTGGCTCCTTCAGAGGCCCCCAACGGCCTTTTAAAACGAGCCCGGCTGCAGCCGGGGCGTGGGCAGCGTCTGGTGAGACTCAGACACCCGTGAGGCCGCAGGGGAGGGGGGCAGGAGCCAAGGGTCCCCACGAGCGCGTGCTCAACCCCTGCTCACCAAAGCTGTTGTTGTGGTCTCTGAACAGCATGTAGGACGCGCACAGGATGGTGGCTTTGGCCGTCACTTTGCCGACAACTTCCAGGACGCCGGAAATCTCTTCTTCGAGCTGGCAAAGGAAAGGAGGCTTACCCTGAGGGCACGGGCCGGGCTGCCAACCTCGGGCTCCCTGCTGCTCCAGGCTGACCAGGTCAGCCGGTCCTGACCTCGGGAAACTGCACGGCGGCCTTCCTGGGCTCATGCCCAAATGACTGATGGCCAGCCCGAGCCCAGGGGAGAGAGCGTGACCTCTGGCAGACTGGCCAATGGCTGCCCTGGCCCAAGGGAGAGAACGTGACCTCTGGCAGCTACACCAAAGGTGAAAGACAAATTTGTTGGGGAACAGGCGCCTCGAGGAAACCCAGCCTCAAACACCCTCCTGCGTGTGCTGCCAGCTTGGTAAACAGTGGCGTCAACCTAAGGCACCACTGTGGTTATAGGGCGCCCCAGACAGCAGAGCGGGCAGCCTCGGAGGGGGCAAAAGCAGAGGGGGATGGGGAAGCTGATAAAGTGCCTACTGTGGGCAGGCTCTGAGCTAAGCCCTTCTCAGAAGCAGAGGGCCGGGCAGCGCCCCCTGCCGGGGGTTGTGGCGCCCCTCCCGGGGATTCTCTCCCCCAGCCTGGGTCACCCCTCCCCCACTCACGGGCTCCAACAGCTCCACAGTGACCTGCTGGCCTTCCCCGTCGGACAGGATGAATGACTTCCCGCTGGGGTGGATCTGAAAGAGAAGTCGGGGGGGGGCCGTGCAGAGGTGGGGACCCCCTCCCCGCCCCCCCACTGGTGGGATCCCCACTCCCAGGTCCCCTGCCGCTGCTCCATCCCGGCCGCCCCCTCCTCCCCCGCTCCCTAGCACTGGGGGGGGTGGGGCTGCCTCGGGGTCTGACACTGACACGGCGCCGGAACGCCCCCTGGCGGAGGCCGGGAGCGCCGCGGTGCCCGTGCTTGCAGAGCCCAGTTAGGAGGGGGGGAGGCCTGCAGTGTGCCGAGCCCCGTGTCCGCTCCGGGAGGAGGCGGCCTCCCGCAGGAGGGGAATCTGAGCCCTGCCCCCGGCCCCCGCGCACCTTCTCCAGCCGGCCCACGAAGCACACGGGCCGGTCGATGAAGTGCGCCACATGCGCGGCTCCGATCCGCGTCCGGGGCAGCTCCAGCAGCTCCGCCATGGCGGGAAAGGGCCCCGGGGCCAGCCAGGGGGCGGGGTTCCGGCTGCTGCGCGCTAACCCGGCCCACCCTGGGCCGGAAGTTAGCCCCGCTTCCCCTCAGCCTTCCGGAAGTCCGTTTGGTTTCCTGGTGACGACTGGCGTCCCGGAAGTGCCTTAACGGCTGAAGCCGGGGAGGGCGGGTGCGGGACGGGGCCGTGCCCCGGAAGTGGCCTGTCCGGACGGTGGCGAGACCGCTACGTGGCCAGGTACAGAGGTGTCTGGTCGGGCGGGAGGGGGAGACCGTCGTTGGTAGTCGTGGGTATTGAACCTGCGCGCTCGCCTCAGTTTCCCCCTCAGGAAAGAGGGTTGCAAGCCGGGGAATATGGAATGGGGTCTCGTGTGGTTAGGAACCCTGGAGTTCTGGACTGAAACACGCCCCTCTCCCACTCCCTCCCCCCCTCCCCCAGCCTGAGCTCCCACGCCAGGGACTGTCCCAGGTTAGGGCGGGCCAACATGTGTGTGCGTGTGTGTGTGTGTGTGTGTGTGTGTGTGTCGGGGACGGCTTTCAGTAAGGGAGATCCATGCTGACTCCGAGGGAGGCTCCGTGGGGCCCCAAAGCCGTGGCCCCCATTCTGAAGGTCTCCGTCCACAAGCTTGGGTTCGAGCCCCTGCCCTCAGGGGGCTTCCTTTCCAGCAAACGTGACCCGAGGGGACCCTGTCTGGTGTGTGCGCGCCTGCGCTGTGTGAGCACGCCGAGTGTGAGCCATGTGTGTACCATGCGTGTGCGTTAGTGCGCCGGGAGTGTGTGAGTGCACACGGATGAGCACCAGGGCCCAGAGGGAGGGGATGGAGCGCCCCTCCCCCTCCTGGGGGGCAAGGCTCCTTCATTGGAATCAGCTTGCCGTGATACTCCTCCCCCCTTTAGTTTGGCCTCCAGCACCCCCTGCCGTTACCGATGAGTAAACTGAGGCTAGGCCAGGTGACCTGCCCTGTGACCATCTCACAGATGCGGAAATGAAGGCAGGCTGCAGGGAAGGGCTTGCCTCAGGCTCCCAGGTGCCAGAGGCTGTCCATCATGTGTTGGACGTGGACTTTGACCTTTGCCCGACCGGTCAGTGACCTCGCAGTGCTCCTGGGCCAGTCGGCTTCCTCTGGGTTTGTGGCCTGTGAAGTTGCCACCTGTCAGCCATGACGATGGCCTACTGTGCGCAGGTGGGGAGAAGCAGCCGGGGACACTCTCCTGGGCCTGACTCTCCCCCGGGGGTGAGCCGGCACCCTTGCCTCCTAGGATTGAGGGGGCAGAGCTGGGATCTCCCCCAAGTCACAGCCAGTCGTAGGGTGTCCGTGCTGAGCGCTGCGGTCTGGGAGGGAATGCTGTAGTGACCCCGTCTCACGGACAGGGAAACTGAGGCAAGCAGAGACTCAGCTAGATGGAGGCTGGATTTGAACTCAGGGCTTGCTGCTTCTCGGGCCAGCGCAGCAAACAGAGCCCTTGTCTCTGCCTGCTTACACCTTGTGACCTGGTTGTCCGTCATTTCAGCCAGGTCTCGTGGGACAGTCATTTATTGAGCACTTACTGTGTGCAGGGTGCTGTGCCAAGGTGGGGAAAACAAATGCCACCAAAGGGGAAGGACCCCACCCTGGAGGGGGGAGGGGCAGCCTCTGGTTCTTCACTTGTAGGGAGAAGCCCCTCCCCCAGCCCAGAGTTTGGTGGGCTGATTCCCTCCCCCCCCGTCTCCTCTGGGACCCCTCCTCCCATGGCCTCCTTTGGGGTTTCCCTAGAAGTCCCCCATGTTCCATGGGGGGGGGTGTTGGGCCCCTCTCTCTGTCTCCCTGACCGGGTGTGGCTCTCTCCGCAGACGTGACCAGCGACCATGTTCCACTTCTTCCGGAAGTTTCCCGAGCCAAAGAAGGCGCCAGTGCCGGAGAGAGAAGCCGACGGCTTCGTCCTCCTGGGTGAGACTGGGCCGTCCCCTCCCCCTTCCTCGAGTCTCCTGAACCCCCCGAGGGCCAGGCCCCCAGGAACGCCCCGAGAGAAGCCACTGCCCTGGGGCGGCCGGAGGTGCCCAGGGCGCGGAAGCTCTCGGCTGCCCAGCCACGGGCCGGCCTCCTGCAGAGCCTTTAGAAACGGGACCACCGGGGAGGGGCCGGCGTGTTCCCAGGGCGCAGGCTGAGGGCGGGGGGGGGGCGGTGTGAGAGAGTGTGATGTGAGTGTGAGGGTCGGCACCGGACAACGGCGCTGACTCCCCGAGCAGAAGGAGCTGGCCCAGGAAGAGTTTGCGAGCAGCTTCCCGTGTGGCTGTTGGTGCCGGCACAGGGCTCACAGCGGCTTGTCCCGCGGGTCCCGCCTGTGGCTGGCGCCGATTTATGCCAGGAGCACAGAGCTCCGTCTCGGGCCCCGTGGGAGGAACGCCGCGCGCCCTAATTAGCCAGGGGCTTCTGCCCCCGCCTCAGAAACTACCCGTCCTGGCTCTCGGAGCGGCCAGCGGGCTGGCGTGCTCTGTAACATGATGCAGAGATGGACCAATAAGAAAACAGCACCGTCAGGACGCAGAACAGGACACTGGACCGCGAGCCGCCGCGGTGCAGGCACACGTCCCCTTCTTTGCTGTCCTTGGTCATAACATCCTGACCGTAAATTACTCCCCTCCCCCCCCCCAGTGCTAGCCCGCTCTTGCTGTAACTTGTGACGTAACCGTCCCCTCCTCCACAGAAGTCCCAGTTTTGCTCTGCTGCCACCCTGTCCCCCTCAGGAACGCCGGCCGGCCCTTTGGGCCTCGTTAAGATGCCTTTGTGGGGGTCCGAGGCTGAGCCGCGATTCCTTCCGAGGCGACGCCGACTGATGTAGCAACAACACGATTCATCTGCTCCTGTGGAAGACTCGGAGAGCACGGGAAGAAGTGACAAGTAGGCGTTACCAGACAAGGATCAGTGAGCGCGGGTCCGGAGAGCAGCGCGAAGCCTCAGCCGGAGCTCAGCAAGGGCGCCCGCCGCCACCTCCGACGCTTAACGCGCTGCTGGGAAAGTTAGCGCTAGAACAAGATGGGGAAAAGGCGGCAGACTCCTCGGTGCGGAAACACGACTCCCGCCTTGTAGCCGATGGGACGTCGTGCCCAGGACCTCCTGGAGAGCCGGCCTCTGGAGCGGGCCCGTGGCTGGGGGATGTCCTCCGATCTGGGAGGGGTCCAGCGTGGCCTCAGACTCGAGTTACCGCGTGTCCGAGCGTGGCCGCACAGACCACACCAGCTCGGGAGGCTCGGCTGCAGCCCGGCCACAAACAGCCCCGTGAACCCTTGGGGGCTCCTCTCCTTTGAGCATCCCGCGTTCCTGCTCAGCCCCTTCTCTGATGGGGGCACGCCCCGCTGGGGGTCCTGGGCCAGGATCTCCCGTGGCACATGGTTAGTTCTAGAGTTCTCCAGAAAGACCTTGAGTTTCCCCACACCACTTTTCCTGACCACCTCATGAGCTTGCCCGGGGCGAGTTCTCCAGGAAATACTCCTTTGGGCACGCGCCTGTTTGGCACATGGCCAGCCCTGGGGAGCTGTGCCCTCTGTGGTGGAGCCGGAACACTCAGCAGCTTAGCTCGAGAAGGGCCCCTGGGGTCCGACCCCTTCTCCCACGGGCGATCTGTACGACTGTCCCCTGGCGGGGTAGCGGTTGTCCGGGTGTCCCAACACACGGCTCTGTGACTGTCAGGTGGGCAGGCGGGCGGCCTCAGAGTTTCCCCAGCGCCGAGCTGGCTCTGGCAAGGCGGGCGTTAGTGTCTGGGAGCCATGGGGGGAAAGGGCATCTTGTCTGTTGGCATGTGTCGCTGCGCCCTCGCCACGTCCAGCGCGTCCTGGAGCATCTTCTATCCCACAACAAAAGCTTAGGGGCCGCCTTTCCTGAAGCTTTGGCTGCCAGCCGATTGCCAGTCTGAGGAAGTGGTCCCATGGGAGCAGCGCGGGAACAGAAGCGGGCCCTCGCTAACGCCCTTATTTCTCTTGCTCTGAAGGTGACACGTCAGGCGAGCAGAGGACGTCGCCGCGGAGGGGTTCCCCAGAAGGAGCAAAGCAGCCGTCTGAGGTGAGAGCCGGTGCCTCCGAGAACTCCTGGGGAGGCAGGCGGGCTTCCGGGCCGGGGGGCCTGGCCGCGACGTCTCCGGCCGTCTTCCTGAGAGGCCCCGGGGGGTGCAGGAGCGCAGTCTCGGCTCCTCCCAGTGTTCCCATCCTCACTTCCCAGCAGCCCCCAAGCACGCTATCACCTTTCTTTTTCCATGGGCTCTCCCAGGCCCTTTCCTGTCCATGATTCTGTCCCACAATCCTCCTTCTTCCACAGCCACCTTTTTGGTCCTCGCCCCTTGTTCAGAGATAGCCAGGCTTTGGTTTTTGGGGGGACTTTTCTTTTTGCTCAGAAGCCGGACTTGTCGCCGAGCCTTTTGCCTCCTGGCTCCTGGCCCTCTTTGTGCCTTTGGCGCCTTCCTCCCTCGCAGCCTCCCTGTTTCCTCCCAGTCTGCTCTGGGCAACTTCCCTCAGGGGACAGGAAGGGGGTCAGGAGTCCAGCTTCATCTGCAGCTGCTCTTGAGGCCCCCACCGGCCCCTCTGTTCTGCCTTAATCCCCTCCTCCCCCGGGGGGGCTGGGCTCCCCCTTATCTGTTAGAGGTGGGTTCCGGTGACTCTTCCCATCAAAGCCAGGGCCTCACCTGATAGTCCAGAGAACGGGGAAGAGGGCCGGGGAGGAGGGCCCTCAGCCTGCTGGGGCGGAGGCCGGCTCCTTCCTGAGGAGTCCTCCAGCACGGCGCCCTGACTCTCGGGCGGGCCCAAGTGATCCCCACTTGTCATGTCGTGAAAGCTTTCTCTTCAGAGCCGTGCCAGGCTGCCTTCTGAGTAAATGGAGGAGTGACTTTGAACCGGGTCCTTGTGCCCCCAGTTTGGAACACCCCCAAACAGCACCTTCTAAGGGGCCTCTTGTGGGGGGGCCGCACGGGCAGGGGCTGACATGGAGAGTTTGAGAGAATGGGGGAGAGGGAGAGTGGCGTCCTTGGATGGAGTGGAGACGCCGCCGGGCCCTCCCTGGCTGCAGTGACGGCCCCGTGGCGGGCCGGCCGTCCCGACCACTCCTGCGGAAGAGCAGTGGGAGATGAGGGGAAGGAGCTGCGTGCTCCGATGAGAGACCTTGTTCTGGAGAACAGCCTGAGCCATGGCAAAGGAAAAGGGGGGTGGGGGCAGAGCTCCTATTTCAAGTTCCTCGTGGGCATACATGTGTTCTCCAAACCCTCGCCTGCCAGGATGGGGACGTCTGAGCTCCTGCAGTCGTGTCATCCGATCTCATCTGCTTAACCGAGTCATCGAGACACGGGTGAGGAAGATGGAGCAGGAAAAGAGCCAGCTTTGTTCCCCGAGGGTCTGTGCTGGGCCAGCCTGGGCCTCCCATGGGGTCCCCTCACATCCAGACTGCCCCGGTCACAGAAACCTGATGACCAAAGAGGGGGGAACGTGAGCCCTTAGGAGCGGCCTCTGCCGAGGGCCCCCCCGCGGTTCCAGTCACCCGGCAGGACCCGGCGGGCTCCAGAGAGACTTCTCTTGTGTCGTCCTGGGTGGCACTCCTGCCAGGATGCCATAGAGAGGGACAGAAGGCACCTGGCTCTGTAGGGGGCGAGCCTCCTGGCGATCGGCCTGACGAGAAAGGGCCGGCTCTCCAGGACGGCCTGGCCAGGGCTCCTACATGCAAAAGCAGACCGAAGCAGACTGCCTGGATGGAGAGGAGAGAAGGGGGTGTGACAGGTGCTGGGGAACCAGGGTGCCGGGGAGCCAGGGAGCTCCTTCTCTGCCAGCTCTTGTTGTTGGCCCGAACCTGAGCAGGACTTGAGAGGAGAAGCTCCGAGACATCGGCGGGGCTCACCCGAAGCCTTCAGCCCCTTCTGTGGCAGATGGGAATGGGGGCAAGTGGGGTTCCTCATCTGGCCTCGACATGACAGGGTGCACCCCACTGGCAGCACTGCCTCAGCTGGTCATTCTGGTCTTTGGCCGCCTCCAAGACCGCCCTACTGGATCTGCCGGGGTTGGAGTTCTGCTGTCCGTCCGGTGCCCCTCGGCTCTTCTCCTCCTCCGTCTTCAACGGTGTTCTCCATCATTGGGAATGTTCTGTGGGTGCCTCGGAGCCTCCATCTTCTTGTCCTTGGGGTCCCTGACTCTTCAGCGTTTGTGGTCACTTGGGACCCAAAGACAAACACAACATCCTTGAGAGGCAGGAACGGACATTTGGGGGAGGGAGGGCGCAGAATGGGCACAGGCAAGCGAGTGACTTCTGAGGGATCCAGGGGCGCCAAGCTTGTGTGAGGAAAGGGGGCCAGAGCTGGGGTGGGCTGGGGGGAAAGCAGCCGTGGCCCCAGAGAGAAGGTGGCCGTAGAGCTCTGGAGGCAGACCCAGGGGCATGAAGGGGCTGGGAAATGCAAAGGGAGCTGGGAGGCGGACTGGCAAGGACATCACCCAGCACCGTGGCTTGGCCATGGCAGGCCCAGAGGGCACCTCGCTTTGGTAGCAGAGGACAGGGGATGAAGCGGGAGCCTGTCAGAAGAGGGCGGGTTTTAGGAAAAAGGGCAAAGGGTTTTACGTTGGATGGCTCAGTGGTGACCTCTCTTGGGGTTCTGCGCATCTGGCTCCCCATCACACTCACTTCTGGAGACTTTTGGGGGCCAGTTACCCCCTTCAGAAGTCAGGGGCCCACAGCCAGAGAGCAGGAGCACCCTGGTTTCCAGTCCTCGCTCGCCTTTGCCAAGGCCGGCCCCCTGGGGACCCAACCTCACGGGGGGTGGGCCCAGCCTGATGGGGACCGGGGGTCGGGGAGCTGCTCGCCTGGTGTTTTCCGGGGTCTCTGCCTCCCAAGAGGTCTCTGTGTCCCAGATCCAGGGCAGGTTTGTGGCTCTCGTTCTGAGGAAGCTCAGTCTGAGGAAAGGCTCCCCTTGGGGCCTTCCCAGCCCCCTCCTTCCTCTGCTCCCCCTCCAGGCCTCCCTCCCTCCAGCCCCCTTTGTCCAGTGCTGCGTCCGCTCTGTCCCGGAGGCGTCTCCCCCTTAGGTCTTTGCTCCTCGGGAGCAGGGACGACCTTGCGCCCCTTTTTGTAGCCTCAGCTCTTGGCGCGGGGCCTGGTGCACTGGGGCCTGTAACAGATGGCTGCGGATGACCCGTTGGCTGGGCGGCTTGCAGCATTCGTGGGCGTGCACTGGACAAAGCGGCTTTCTAAGGGCCAGCCGGCCGGCCTTTGCACCGAGAAGCGGGGTCCCGTGCCGGCACTTGCTGCGGGTCCCCCTCGGCTTTGTCCCCCAGCTTCATCTGAGGGCCGTGGCTCAGGGCACCGTGGGCTGTCTGCTTCAGGCTCTGCCTTCACGCCCCTTCTCTCAGTGGGGGGTGGTCCCCCTAGTCAGATGTGAGCCCCTGGAGGGCGAGGGCTGTGGCTGTCCCTCGAGAGGCTCCTTGTGGCTGCGGGCAGTGTCCCAGAATGCCCCGAGACCCGCTGACAGTAAAATCCGTGCTCTCTCCACGATGGTCTTTGGGGGCAACTGTGGCTTAGCCCCCAGTGCCCAGGTCTGCGAAGGAGATGGAAAAGTCTTAAAAGCCTGAGAGACCGAACCAACGGGCAAGCCCGTTAAGGCTCAGACGACCTTCCGATCGTGACCGACTGGGCTGAACAGTGGGAGCGGGGCCGGGGCGGGGGTCACCAAGGACGGCAAATGAAGCGCGACGAGGGCTCCAGAGGGTCCTGGGGGTGTTGGCAGAGCAGAAATGGGGGCGCACGTGGCCCTTGGGGGGATGGAGAGAGCCCGGACACTCTTGATGGCCCTGGGGGGGGCAGCGCCCTGGCATTGGGTAAGGGATTAAGGAGAGGTGTCAGGCTTTGGATCATGTGCGTCAGGCTGTTCTTGCAGGGAAGGTGGGGACAGAGCGGACGGTTCCGAGCCTGCCCGTGATCGGACTCGGAACAGATGGAACAATCCGGCAGGTGCCCCAGGGGCCTGACTCCCAAGGCCCGGGAGGGAAAGCTGACAGAGTGGGGGTGGGGAGGCCTGGGCAGGGGGGGCAAATAATGACAGAATTCTGCCCATGAGGAAAAGCAGGGAGCAACGGCTGGGACCGGGTGCCAATGCCACCTCGGGCACCGAGTCTGAGCTCCTCCCTCTCAGGCTGGGTTGGGTCTGGGCCTGTGGAAGGGCATGGTGTCAGAGAACGGCTGGGAACCAGGGCCAGACTGCTGCCCTGGGGGTCTCCCCCCTTTGTACTGGGGCCCCTCCCAGCCCTCCCACTGTGAGACCCAAGAAGGACCCGGTCAGCAGAGCACCAAGGACAGGCGTGAATGGGCCCCCCAGGAGCCCGGGGAGGGGGAGGCCTTGGGCTCCCTTCTCTGGGAGGGGCAGGATCACTGTGAGGGGGTGCTGGGGCAGGGAGAAGGGCCCCTCAGAATGGGGGTGGGGGAGTTGGTGAGATCCCCAAGGGAGAGAGTAGGAACAGGACAGAGCCCTTGGGGCTGCCTGCTGAGTGGGCACGCCTGGGAGAGAGGGTGCCGGTGGCTGTGGGTAAGAGTGTGAATAAGGTACGTGTGTGAGTGTGTGCCCTGTGCGTGTCTGCAGCCAGACCAGACCTTCCCCTTGTACCAGGAGGAGCTGCCCCCCCATGCCCACATACCCCCCTCGAGGCACAGGAAGGGAAGGTGTCCCCGGGGATGGTGTCCCCCCCCCCCCGGCCTCTCTCGGAGCCAGAGCTGAGCCTGCTCCTTGCCCCAGCCCATGGGCTGTGCCCGGCTGTCAGGGCGGCTGCCTGTGCCCCCGTGGGCAGCGTGCTGTTTGGCCCTGGCTCTGAGGCCTGCCTGTGCTTTGTGTTCCCTTTAGGCAGACGAGGGAGAGCAGCGCCAGGGCAGTGGGTCCAGCCCTGCAAAGGGCGGGGAAGACCAGGCCGGGGAGAGCAGCGCCCTGGCCTCGGAGCTGCTGCGGGACGTGCCCTTCACGCTGGCGCCCCACGTGCTGGCGGTACAGGGCGCCGTCGGCGAGCTCCCGAGCCACCTGCTGACCTCTGAGGGCCAGGACGACTTGTCGCGCTTCTGGTACGACTTTACTCTGGAGAACTCAGTGCTCTGTGAGCCCTGAGTGTGGGCAGCATCTCCGTCGCCAGGAGCCCTCTCCTGTGCAGCCGCATCCCGCTCTGTGAGGACCTTGGGCAGAGGGGCCGTCCGGGGTCAGCCGTGCTCCCGTGCTGCCTTTGTGGAACGTGGCAGCTTCCCCCTCGGGAAGCGTGACCCTGCACCTTTCCCCGCAAGCAGGAGGATGTGGAATCGCTCCGCCACGTTTGAGAAAAGCCAAAGAAAAGCCCTTCTTCAGCCAGACGGACTTGGGCCTGCCGCGTCCCTCGGCCCTGGCGCCTCACGTGCGTCACAGCCCATGGCGGCGCTCTGGGCAGCTCCACAGGCGCATCATGGGGGGACGGAAGGGCTCTGTTTCCGTGGCCCCCCAGCCTCGGGGGGAGGTCCCATAAAGCCCTTCTGCTGGCAGGGAGCCACCCCCAGCCTTTTCCCTTTGCTCACCAGCTTCGTTCTTCCCGGGTTGAGAGCCCAAACCCAAGGGAGACTCTGGCGCCTGCAGCCGACCTCTGCCCTCTGTAAGACGGGGATGGTCGTAGCCTTTCTTCGGGGGCCGCTTTGAGAATTAAACAACGCTTGCAGACAGAGTGCCGGGTGGATGCGAGCGAGCGAGCGAGTGCTACTTGGTCTTCACCAGCCACGGCCCCGCTCCGTGCACAGAGCTGGCGGTTTTGGTCAGCCTCCGTTTCCCAAAGAAAACCGTCTTGAGGAGATGGGTCCCCCCTCCTCGATCGGGAGAACCGTGCCTGGACGCGGATGGAAGCCCCAGAACGCTGCTTTCCACCTCGGGGTCCGTCTGAAAGTCTCGATTGGGCCTGTCGTCCCCCCTCGGCTCCGGCGATTCTGCCCGGCCCGGCGGGGGAGAGCCAGTGTCGGCCGTGGCCAGAACCAGCGTTCCCTGGCCCGGCTTAGTTCCACGAGGAACGTGGCGCTGCTGCAGAGAGCCATCGGCCTTCTGCCTGCGCTTGGATCCTGCTAACTGGACCGGGCCATTAAACTCTGGCGTGATGCTGGGGCGTCTACACTGGCTGGGAGCGTGTTTGTGTGCATTACTCTATTAAAGCTTAACCCAGAGGACGCGAGTGTAAGGGACCCGGCTTACTAATGTCCTCAGCGCAAACCAGCGTTATTTTTCTAGCCTGTTCCCTGGGATCCTGCTTTCCCCAGGCCCGGACAGATCTATTTTTCCGCTCTAAGCAGCTCCCCTGAAGGTTTTTGCCCGATTCTGTCTCAAACCCTCCCGCGTTTCATTGGTGTCTCGGGCACCGTGGCTTTGTTACCCTTCGTGGAAAACGCTTCTGATTCTGTTTGTCATGAGAATTAAAAGCGCAACCTTAAGCAGCCGGCCTCCTCTCGGTCCTTCCCTGCCATGTACAGTGTGTGAGATCGCCAGTTTCTGAGCCATATAGAACTCCCCGAACGGACGGCTTCTGAAAGAGCATCTGAGGCGAGAAAACCCGCTCACAACATGGGCCGGGCGCTTCCACATGTGGGAGCCCTGGTAAGGTGGGCCAGCCGGGTCCCCCGGGGCTTTGTGGCCACAGGCAAGCTCTCTGCTGTGTCTGAGCCTCAGTTTCCTGGTCTGCAAAATGGCAATTAAGAGCTATGACACCACCTGTTAATGTGATCCCCATGTGAGACCACATTTAATGTTCTCTCTCTTTGTCACACACACACACACACACACACACACACACTGCCACTCCCACTCCCACACACACAATGTTCTTAAGTACACATGCCATGGGGAAGTGAAGGCTTGGGCAGGCCGGTCAGCGACCCGACCCGGGCTTTTCATTGCAGTGGGCGAGTATTAGGAGCTGGTGGCCCTGCCTGAATGGCTAACACTGCTCTCCTGAAAGGCACGCAGCGAGGGTCAGGGTTAGCTCTTCCCCCAAGAATTGAGACAGAATGCAGATTTGGGGGTCACGGGCCCGGCCCTCCCACGGACATCTCGGCTTCCTCCTTTGTGATACGGCAGGGTGCACATTGATGACAACCCCTCCCCCCCAGTCCCTTCCAGCTCCCTCCCCACCAGGAATCCACTGCCCACCACTGGCGGGCCCTGCCATGCTGCCTCTCTGCCCCGTGGCACTCCCACCCTCCCAGCAGGCAGGAGGCCTTCCCTAGGCCCCCGTTCTTCTTCCCTGCTCATTCCCCTGCAGTGTCTCTATGTGTCCCACCGACCCTGGCCAGACCTCAGCCCTCTCTCCCTGGGGGGAAGGCTCTTCATATCAGAGAGTGCTCTGTGGTCAGTGCAGCCACAGAGTTTGATCTGGGCCATCGGGACCAGAGTCCAAGACGTGAGGCGCTCTCTGCCCTTGGAAGGGATGAATGTCCTTAGCCTGCAGCAAGGAAGCAGTGTCTCCTCAGGTTCCTAGGTGCAGAAGTCTGGTTTTCCTGCCCGGGCTTAAGAAAGAAGGCCTTTCCGCTTCCAGTGGGGGCCTCCTAACGCTCGCAGTGGGGGCCTCCTAACACTCGCAGTGGGGGCCTCCTAACGCATCCAGTGGGGCCTCTGAAGTACCAGCTCTCTGAGTTTGTCCAGAAAGGCTTTCTAGGGCCCAGGGGTGCTCTGGCATGAGGTCCCTCTCATCGTTACAGTCTGGGGGAGAAAAAGAAGAGCCTGCCGTTTCTGCCCGTTTTCAGAGAAACCTGAATCTAGTTGCTTGTCAAGTCTCTACCTGGCCCCACTTCCCCACCCACAAAAGGAAATAAATGGCCCCTGACCCAAGGGGAGTCAAGGCTAATTGCTTCCAGATCAGTTCTTCAGAAGGGAGGCCCCGAGCCAGTCCCCTAGACCACCACCCAGACCTGGAGCCCACCCAAGGGCTTTTGCTGCCATCAGAGAGCATCCAACCGTGGCTGCTGCCCGCGCTGGGCAATCCAAGGTTTTAAGGGGCTAGGACTCTGCCTTTCCTCCCCTCACCAGAAGGCCATTTGTCTCCCGTGCCTCCATGTCACTCGTTCTCCTCCAAAGCCCGGTAGCAGTAGCGGGGTCCCGTTCCCCACCTGTCACACAGTCCACTCAGCCCGGTCGCCTTTTCCTGGTCAGATCCTTCTTGACCTTTGCACTCTTAACTGCCTCTTTCCAGACACTCCCGTGCCCAGTTACTTCTGGCCTCCTTGCTGGTTCATGGCCCGTGGAGACAGAATCGGGGACCCCAGCGCTCTGTCCAGGGGCCACGTGTCCTTCCCCCTGTGCTCCCCCACCAGCTGACGCCATCTCCATGCAGATGATTCCCGGAGCTGTCACCCGGGCCGGGTGTCTCACCAAACTGGATGTCCTTCCCAACCCGGGATCCCGACCCCAATTCATCATCTTTCCCCTGGAGCCCTCCGCCATTGTTGGGGATGCTGGGACCGCCCTGCCGGTTCATGCTGCCCTTTGCGGCTCATCCCCGCGGGGCCCTCTGAGATGGATCTGGTCCTTCCCCTCCTCCGCAGTCACCCCGAGGCAGCTCCTCCCCCTCCCTCCCCTGCTCCCAGCGCCTCTGTACTGAGCGGCCCCCTCGCAGGTTTGCTTGTGCGTATGTGTCCTGTGGTCATGAAGTGTGGCTTGTTTTCCCTCCAGCCCTTCCGAGGCTGCTGCGGAGAGCTTGCAGAGCTGGAGCAGAACCTTTTCTGGGCCTAAGGGGCCGGGATTCTCCTCCTGTAACTTGGATTTTGCTGTTGCTTCCACCTGTACTAAGTCGGCTTTGGCTAAGGCTGATTAAGTTACACCGCTTGTTGCTGGGTATTTTTAAATAAGGGCCATAAAGTGGAATGGTTTTACTGGGCCGGGCGACTGGTGTAAGGGGGGGGGGGAGAGAATGTTAACCCTTTGGGCAGCGGGCTAGATTCGTTCTAGATCTGCTCCTTTACCTGCGACAGAAGGCCTTCTGTCCTTGAGTAGCTGCGCGAGGGATGGGACGAGGGCGCCATTGTGAGTACTTCATGTGAGCCCCCCCAGCCAGGATGGGGGAAGGGCTCTCCAACCCCAGAATCTCGCCTTCGGGAGGCTGCGTACTTAGGTGCAGTCTGCGTTCTTCATCTCTCTGTCAGGCTCTCTGCCGGCCTCGTTACCCTGATGAGGTTCCCTGATCTTCCAGAGTTTTTTGGCTTTACCACATTGTTGACACGATATAAATGGGTCCGGTTCTGTTTGCTTTGCTTTGCGTCAGTTCAGACAGGTCTTCTGGGGTTTCTCCTCCTTATTTCTTATCGCTAGTAGTCCGTCACCTTTATACACCCGTAACTCATTCAGCTACTTCCTCATCAGTGGGGATTGCTTGAGGTTCCCAGTCTTGGCTGCCTCGAAAAGAGCTTTTCGTCCCTGCTTATTTGGTATAGGACTGTGCCATCACCCTCTTAACTATTGCCCTTTAATTCCTTCTTTTCTTCTCTCCCTCCTATTTCCTATCTGTTTTTGTACCCAAGTGTGTACATGCATCCTTCCCTCTTTTGACCAATTCGTGTGTGAACCCCCCAATCCTGTCTCCTCTGCCTTGTTTGCATGGCTGTCCACTTGGACACTAATCATGTGAGATAATTCCCACCCTGACCTTCTTTTCCCTGCCACCTCCCTCGGAGTATTCCTCCTCTTTTCTCTCCCATTCTTCTCTCTGGGAACACAGAGATCACCTCCCCATGTTAGAACGGAAGCCTTCTTTCTAACTTTGGCCCTTTATCGCAGGCAGGCCGTTCATGTTTATTGCTTTATGATTCTCTTCTTTTCTGTGTTTGTACTTCAACGTTTCCCTGCAGCTCCAGCCTTTTCTTCCTGACTACTTGGAAGTACTTTTCATTAAAGACTTATTCTTTCTCAGTTTTGCTGGATAAGTTATTCTTAATTGTAAGCCTAGGTCCTTGATTTCTAGAATATCATATTCTAAGCTCTCTGTTTCTTGATGGTGGGGCTGCTGAATTATGGGTGCTTCTGACTACCTCCTTAGAATTCTTTTCTGGATGCTTTCAATATTTTTTATCTCTTTCACCAGAAATCTCTGGATTTTGGCTATAATGTTCCTAGAAATTTCTACTCTATTATTTCTCCCTGGAGACAATCAGTGAATTCTTTCTGTTCCACTTTGACCTCTGATTCTAAGAGAGCTGGGCAATTTTCTTTTTAAGATTTCTGAAACCATGATGTCTAGAGTTTTTTGGGTGTGTTATGGCTTTCACACATTCTGTTGACTCTTAAATTTTCTCTCTTTGATCTGTTTTTCAATTTGGCTTGATATTTCTTGGTATCTCATGGAATCGTGGTTTCTATTTAGCCCATTATTATTTTCAGGGATTTGGGGTAAAGTTTTGTCTTTTTTATGCCAATCTGGTAATTCTCTTTCTAAATCTTTCTTCCCTAAATCTCATTTTTTTTCTGATTTTTTCCTCTTGTTTCATTGATTTAAATTTTTATAACTTTTTTTTA
>JAJPUD010016865.1:0-32866 GCA_023553655.1 Myrmecobius fasciatus
GCTATCCTCCTGGCAACATTGTAGACAATATATATAAAGTCCTTTATACCTTTAAAGTGTGAAATAGTAGTAGCTATCCTCCTGGCAACATTGTAAACAATATATGTAAAGTCCTTTAACCCCTTAAAGTGTTGAATATATGTTAGCTACCCTCCTGGCAACATTTATTTAAAATGTTGTTGCAAATGTTGCATCCAGGGGATGTTTGGCAACAATTTAGTAGGATATGATAGTCTCAAACAGATGGAATTGAGCCAAATTTGTAAAAAAAAAAAAAAAAAAAGAGAGAGAGAGAGAATTGGTCAAAAGATATGAATGGTTTTCAGTGGAAGAAATCAAAGCTATCAATAGTTACATAAAAACTCCTCTAAATCATGAATGACTAGAAAAATGTAATTTAAAACACCCCAGAAGTACCATCTCACACCCATGAGATTGGCTAATATGATGGAAAGGGGAAAAAATGACAAATGCTAGAGGGGATATGGGAAAACTGGGCCACTGATGCACTGTTGGTGGAGTTGTGAACTGATCCAACTGCTCTGGAGAGTGGCTCTGTGCACAAACAAGACAGAACAACTGTCTGTGCCCTTCCATTCAGGAGTACCACTACTAAATCTGTAACCCAAAGAGAAAAACTACATGTGCAAAAATATGTATAGAGCTCTTTTTGTGCTAGCTACGAATGGAGGGGATGCTTGCCAACTGGGGAATGCCTGAATAAGTGATTGTGATGGAATACCATCTTGCCATGAGAAGTCATGAGCTGAAAAGTTTCCAAAAAACCCAGGAAGACTTAAATGTACCGATGTAAAGTGAAGTGAGCAAAACTAAGGGGACAATTTGGGCAAAAACAACAATATTCCAGCAACAAAAAGCTGTAAAAAACTTAGGAATTCTGACCAACACAGTGGAATCCGCAATAATTCCAGAGGTCTCGAAGATGAAATCTGGTGCTCATAAACATCTGGAGAACAGAGAGCCCCAGAGGACAGATTGAAGCACACACACACTGCCACATCCACCACACACACACACACACTGATATACACCACACTCATGCATATACACACACCATAATACACATACATAGCACACATACACACCACCCATCCAATAGTGTACACACGTACACACAGCAACTCATGTGTGCAATCACACACGTGCACACTGCCACAATATATGCACACACCACACACATGTACACACATACCCAAAACACACATGCTACACAACACATGTTCTGGGGCACACACCACACATGTGCACACACACATGCATCCAGGCACACATACATGTACCCTCCCCTTGGATGTGGTCAATGCGGCAATTTGTTTTATTTCACTATAAATATTTGTAGCAGGTTTTGTCTTTCTTGCTTTCTCAATGGGCAGGTGGGGGGAGGGGGGAGAGACAAAATTCAGAACTGAAAAGAAAATAAAATTGAATTAAAAAGAAAAAAAGGAAACTTCTAAACAATGATCCAGACTGGCTGTATTTTTATTTTGTTATTATGGCTACCACAATACAAATGTAACCCTCATGATTAATATGTGTCAAATTCTAGCGGACAAATTGTATAAACAAAGTCGTTACAGCAAAAGCAGGTTATATTACACATTAAATGTTTTTAAAAATATGAAATGGAAGATTTGCTGTGTCAATAAATTAAATTATTTTTAAGGAAAATGAACAAAAATAAACGTTTAATTTTTTTTCAACAAGCATTTCTCAAGTATGCAGATGACATGGGGGGAAGGGGAGAGGCGCTAATGCTTTGGAGGACAGACTGGAGACTCCGGGATGTCAACAGTCTATATAAGATGAATGCAAGATGAAAAATCGAAGCCTCTTTGCGGTTCCACTTCCCAAGGAGACCCCCTTGCTTTGGCGGCTCTAGCGGCAGGAAGGCCTCTCTCCCTCCCTTCCCCAGCTCCCCAGGAAGGTTTTCTCTGTGACCCCCAAGGGCTTCCGTCTATGACCCTCCTGCATTTACACTGCATCGAGACCTGTGGACACAGTTCTTTCCAGGCTGTCTCCCCGTGGAGCAGACCGGGAGCTTGGGCTGGCCTCCTCCTCACACACCTGGCACATGGAAGGAGCCACCCGGGCAAAGCCTCAGCCCAGCCACCTGAGCCGATGGGTTGAGGCCCAAGTTTGGCTGGTGCTAGGCTAGGCTAGGTCCTAGCTTTGAACCCCCCCTTCCCCCTCCCCCTCCTCGCCTCTCTCTGAGCCGGATTGTGACCTTTCCCGACCATTCCCACACACTGCCCCTTGGCAGGGCTTGGCCAGCCCGGCTTGGAAATGGATTAGGCACCACCTGGTGGACACTGCCCGAAGGGCCTCAGGCTTGAGGCTGACGGGCTGGGGGCTTCCGAGCTGGGCGGCCCGCCTACCCCTTCCCCCACCCCCTCTCCGTGTCCCTCACTTCCAGGACCCGCAGGCACGGGCTCAGGAGGTGAGAGGAAGCCGGACATGAAGGGCCCTCCCCCGATCGGAGCTTCGGGCTGCGCTCGCGGCTCCTCCTCGGTTTCCGTCCGCGCGGGTGAACATTTGTGGAGGACCTAGGCTCTGGAAGGGCCCTCCCGAGTTCGGCGCCGCAGCAGAGCAGGCGGGGTGTGTGGGGTTGGGTGAAATATGGGGAGTCCACCTTGTGGCTGGAGGCAGGAGAAGAGGGGGTGCGTCGGCCCAACAGATTTAGAGCCGAGACCCCGGCTCGTTCCTGACCACGAGGTCTGGGGAGGCCCCCGCGGGTCGGCCCGGACTCTGTGCGGTCCTTTTGGGGTCACACTGTCCCCACCCTCCCGTCCACATCACTCTCAATGCTAAGCCTGGGACCTAGAGCAGGAGGGAGGGGAAGAGCGCGTGGGAGCGGTCCGAGGGCGGCGCCACAGGCGGGACGTGGAGAGGAGGAAGCGCTCTAGGCAGGCTTGGGGGCGTGGTCTAAAGCAGGAGAAGCGCGTGGGAGGATCATGGGGCGGGGCCTGGAGCAGGTGCGGATACTGGATAGGACCCGGATCGAGGGGTGGGACCCAGCGGGGCGGACACAGGCCCAGACTGACCCAACCAAGGAGAATCCCACAGGGAAGTAGAAAGTGAGCATGCGCATAGAGATGTGACTGGGAGGGCGCGCATGTCCGATGACCTCTAGGGCCCTTTCGGCTGCCGTAGGGGGCTGAGCGCATGCGCAGAGGTCCCAGAGCCCTTCAAGTTACAGAGAGCGAGGCAGCTGAACAGGTTGTGGAGCTTGTCGCTTCCAGGCTCCGCCGGATCCCGGGGCTCCGGCTTCAGGTGAGGCCGGGAGGGTGGCTGTGGCACCCCGAATTGGGCCCAGAGCCACGGGGCTCCGGGGTCGGGCTCGCCGCTGCCTGGCTGGGGATCCGGAGAGTCTTCTGGAGCCATTGCTCCCGGCTTCGCCCCTTGCCTGGGGCCCCCCCGTCCCAGGACGGGCTCCCCTCGGCCCGGGCCCCTCACCTCCCGCTGCCGGCCCTCCTTACAACAGCCAGCACTTAGTGCTGTGTACAGCGCCGGCCTTGGGGGAGCCCCCCAACGAGTCGGCCTCTTGGAGCAGAGGTCCGGCATCCTCTGCGGCCTCGTTGACCGCCTGTTCCCTGTCCGGCCGGGCCCTAGGGGCGTTGAGCAGTGGGCCAGTATCGATCTAGCATCGGCCTAGCATCAGACTGAAAATTGGGCCAGCGTTGGCCCAGTGTCGTCCCAGTATCGGTCTAGCCTCAGCCCAGCATCTGTCCCGCGTTGGTCCTGTATCAGCCCAGCATCAGGCCAGTATCGGTCTAGCCTTGACCCAGCCTCGGCCCAGCATCAGTCTAACATTGGTCCTGGATTGGTCTAGCCTCAGCCCAGCATCGGTACCAGTCTTGGTCCCACACTGGTCCCGCACCAGTCCAGCATCAGTCCAGTTTCAGTCTAGCTTCGGCCGGTGTCGGGCCAGCCGCGCTGCCCCTCTGTCCCCTGCCCCTCCCTCGGTCACCATGAGTGGCTCCAAGCCGGACATCCTGTGGGCCCCGCACCAGCTGGACAGGTTCGTGGTGTGCGACTCGGAGCTGAGCCTGTACCAGGTGGAGCCAGCGGGCGGCTCGGAGCTCAAGGCGGGCTCCCTGAGGCTGTCGGAGGACACGGCGGCCACGCTGCTGTCCATCAACTCGGACACCCCCTACATGAAGTGCGTGGCCTGGTACCTCAGCTACGACCCCGAGTGTCTGCTGGCCGTGGGCCAGGCCAATGGCCGCGTGGTGCTCACCAGCCTGGGCCAGGACCACAACTCCAAGTTCAAAGATCTGATAGGAAAGGAGTTCGTCCCCAAGCACGCGCGGCAGTGCAACACCCTGGCGTGGAACCCGCTGGACAGCAACTGGCTGGCCGCCGGCCTGGATAAACACCGCGCTGACTTTTCCGTGCTCATCTGGGACATCTGCAGCAAGTACAGCCCCGAAGCCACGGTTCCTCTGGAGAAAGTGAGGCTGTCGGCGGGGGACGCGGAAGCGGGCCTGGTGGTGACCAAGCCCCTCTATGAGTTAGGGCAGAACGACGCCTGCCTGTCCCTCTGCTGGCTGCCCCGGGACCAGAAGCTTCTCCTGGCCGGCATGCACAGGAACCTGGCCATATTTGACCTGCGCAACACCAGCCAGAAGATGTTCGTGAACACCAAAGCCGTCCAGGGGGTGATGGTGGACCCCCACTTCCACGACCGCGTGGCTTCGTTCTACGAGGGCCAGGTGGCCATCTGGGACCTCCGGAAATTCGAGAAGCCCGTGCTGACCCTGACGGAGCAGCCCAAGCCTCTGACCAAGGTGGCCTGGTGCCCCACGAGGACGGGGCTGCTGGCCACGCTCACCAGGGACAGCGACATCATCCGGCTGTATGACATGCAGCACACGCCCACGCCCATCGCCGACGAGACGGAGCCCACCATCATCGAGCGCAGCGTGCAGCCCTGCGACAATTACATCGCGTCCTTCGCCTGGCACCCCACCAGCCAGAACCGCATGATCGTGGTGACGCCCAACCGGACCATGTCCGACTTCACCGTGTTTGAGCGGATCTCCCTGGCCTGGAGCCCCGTCACCTCCCTGATGTGGGCCTGCGGCCGTCACCTCTACGAGTGCACCGAGGAGGCCGGCGACCCCGCTCTGGACAAGGACATCGCCACCAAGATGCGCCTGCGGGCTCTGTCCCGCTACGGCCTGGACACCGAGCAGGTCTGGAGGAACCACGTGTTAGCCGGCAACGAGGACCCCCAGCTGAAGTCCCTCTGGTACACGCTCTACTATATCCTTTGAGGGGAAAGCCCGGTGGTGGGAGCCCCGGAGGGCCGCCCCGCCTCTGGGGAAGGGCCCTCCGCCCGTGGGCTGGGACACGCCACGCCGCCCTTGGTGTGGGGGAGGGAGCGAGGGGTCTAGACAAGGCCACAGCCCCGGCTCCGTCTCAAAAAGGAAGCTTCTTCCAGGGCAGCCTTAGTGTTTCCTATGCATTTCAATACTCATGAAGCAGTACACGGAGGATTTGGACCCGAAATCTCCAGGCCACAAAGGCTCGCTGGTTTATGCCGGTATTAAGACCATCGTGAAGTCATCTTTGGGTAAGGGCGACCCTTCCCGTGGCACAGTTATTTAACCCTTCTGGAGGACCTTGGGGGACTTGCATTTAGCTTTTTGAATAAGTGATGCTAAGTTAAAAAGTTGGGGTGCCCCTTCTAAAGCAGCTTTTGTTGGGGGGGGAGCTGGCTGGCAGTCCACCCTACAGCTCCTTAGGCACCTTCCTTGGCGGCCCCCGGCCGATGCTCCCCTATTCGGGGCCGGCTGAGCCCGCGGGCAGGGGCAAGCTTGGTGATCGGCCCCCTCAGGGCAGCACCCCTCCTCCCCTGCCCTCTCCCTGTTGGCTGTTCGGGCAGGACCTAACAGGAGGGACGTCTTCCATGTGAGAATTAAAAAAAAAAAATCAATAAAAGAAATCTAAAGTTTTGCATTAAGAAAAGGAGTCCTGATGTCGCCCATGTGGAGGGGGGCAGTAGGTCCCAGGGCACAGCAAGCCGCCACAAGTTCTGGGGTCCTTTCTCTGCCCCCCCCCAGGGGTTGGTTTATTTTTCACATCAGTGAATTTGTTGTGGAAAAGCATTTTATTTTCAAACGGCACCCCCCTCTCCCTAAGTGCCTTCACCCCAGCGGGCCTGGCTCTCCGGGTGCGGCCGCTGGGTCCCCAGCCTCAGACCGTAGGCGGGGGCGGCCCTCCTCCAAGGTCCAGGTGGTAATTACAGACATTCCCCCGCCCCCTAATGACAGGGCTGCCCAGGATTCCCAAGCTCCAGGAAGGGGAGGCCCGGCCTTCAGAGCTCGGCCGATGCAGGAAGCCGGGGAGGCCGCTGTCACGCCCGGGGAGGGGGGCACTGTTGACACGCCTGGGCCAGAGGGTCACCACGGGGGTGTCGGCAGGCCGCTGCCGCCTGCCAGGTGCCCCCGCCAGCGGTGCCCTCCTCTTCCAGGCATGGCGGAGGCTGGCAGCAGACACACCTGGAGCGGGGCGCCCGAGAAGCCCAGTGAGGGCCCGAGCCTGAGCGAAGAGAGAATCCTGGCTTTGCAGCTCTGTGGCTGGATAAGCAAGGGGACGGACGTGGACGTGGGACCCTTCCTCAGCTCGCTCGTGCAGGAGGGAGAGTGGGAGCGAGCGGCCGCCGTGGCCTTGTTCAATCTGGACATCCGGCGCGCTATCCAGATCCTGAATGAGGGGGCCTCCTCTGAGAAAGGTACCGGCTGAGCCTGTGGCAGGGGTCGGGGCCTGGGTCATTGGGGTCCTCGGGCACCCTGAATATCATCTCCTGCCCCTCCTAGAGCCCTCCCAGGCCGCTGTCGGGGGCAGGGAGAGTGAGGGCATTTACACTCACCCAGGGCCTGAGTGGGAGGAAGGGGGTTCAGAGTGGGGAGGACGGCCAGACTCGACGTGGCAGAGAAAGCCCCTGGAGCCAGAGGGTCCCGGCTGCCGAGAGCCCCCTGTGGGGTGGGGCTGGGGGCCACTGGAGGGGAGAGAGACGACCACCACCTCATTTTGGAAAGGCCTTTGTGAGCTCCTGGCATCCCCTGTGCTGGGGGCCCGAGCGTCCTCCCCGTGGCATTGTGTGCCGTGGAGCCCGGGGGGGCTGCGGGGCAGGAGCGTTCAGGGGGCTCGGGCCGCTTGCTGACCGGGGCCGTTTCTGGCGTGTAGGCGACCTCAACCTCAACGTGGTAGCCATGGCGCTGTCGGGGTACACGGACGAGAAGAACTCCCTCTGGAGGGAGATGTGCAGCACCCTGCGGCTGCAGCTCAGTGACCCTTACCTCTGCGTCATGTTCGCCTTTCTGACGAGCGAGCCCGGCTCCTACGACGGCGTCTTGGTGAGCTGTGACCCCGCCCGGGAACCGGCCAGTGACTGGGGGCCCGGCCTGAGAGGCCCCCGGCTCCTTGCCCGACTTCTCAGATCTGTGCCCAGACTCACCCCTGCCCCTACCAGGACTCCTAGAAATCCTTGACCCGGTGCCCCCAGAAGGGATAACCTCACCTGCAGCAGGCTCTGTGCTGGGAGTAACCCAGAAGGGCAAAGCCCCCCCTCAGCTTCTTGGGGAGCAGTCTGAACAGCCTCTTGGTCCCCCCTCCACGTGGAGGGGCCAGGCTGCTCTCGGCCAGTGTATCTGCCGTGTGCTTCCCCAGTGGTCTCCTCAGAGTGGGAGGCAATGGAGCAGGCCCCATATTCCGCTTTCAGAGACAGAGGGTCCCCTCCTGCTCAGCCTGGTGACTCCTGACCCCTTTTGGGGACCTTTGACCCTAGCCACTTGCCCCCTCTGCCCCTCAGCTTCTGCTCCTGCAAACCGAGCATGAAAAACCCTTGGGGCAACTGTCTCCCAGGGTGCCCATAAAGATCAAAGACCAGTCCTGGAAAGGCTCCTGCAGCCCGCGGTCGCCTCTGACCTTCTGTAAAGTGAAGGGGTCGTGGATGGCAAGGTGGCCCTGAGTTCTCTCAGCCACAGAAAGGAGTCCAGGCCATTCCTGGGCAGGGAAGTGACCCCTCTTCCCAAGGGGGTGTCACGTGAGAAGGCAGGCCTCTCGATGGCGGCTTGGGGGGAGACTGCCCTCGCTGACCCATCAAATCTGTCCCTGGCAGAGCCCTTGTCCTGGCCTAGGTGCGCATCTCTGGTCCAGAGTGCGGAGCCTGCAGAGCATGGCGCTGTGCTGACCACAAACGCTCCCTGGGTCTGAGCCTGAGTAGCATTTGGCTTTTACGCGTCCAGCGTGTCCCAAGCACTCAGGCTCCGTCAGGGGAGCAGCACACGGGCCAGGCAGGGCCGGGCTCCGAAGGCTCGCACCGGGGCTCGGCAGTCAGGCGTGCCGGGCCTTCGAAGGCGTCTCGCCAGGGCCCGGGTGTAAAGGCGGGCCGGCCATAGGCCCGGCACCGGGCGTCCCCGAGCATTGTTTAGCCTCCAGCTATCGGCCAACTTAGAAGTTCTGATGCTGTTTTCCCAGAAGCTTTTTGTTTTTTGAATACGGGTAAGGATCATTTTCAGCGCCTGCTTTGGTGAAATGGGTGGGCTCGAATCTCCCTCCCCCTCCCCCAGGCAGTGGCCAGTCTGAGGGGGTGAAATGGGTGCCCTCCTTTTGGTTCCATTTCCATATTTCACAGATTGACTTTTGAAGGGTCCTTAAGTTCCTAGTGGCGCAGGGAGGCTTGGGCATTGTCTACGACTGATGGCTCACACTGGGCCATTGATTGTTGCCCTCTGTCTCGGGCATCGTGCGTTGCCAGGTAGAAGCCCTGTGCCAGCTGGTGGGTTCTGGGCGCAGGGTTTGAGCTCTGGGTCCGGGACAGTGTCCCCTGGCACCGCTGCAGTAACGGCCCACGTCTTCTTGTCTTCTCAGTACGAGAGTAAGGTGGCAGTACGGGACCGGGTGGCGTTTGCCTGCAAGTTCCTCAGCGATGCCCAGGTGAGAGCGGGCTGAATCCTGCGGAGCCCGGGGGGGCAGGGAGCGCTCCCAGAATGCACAGAAGCATCCGCTCCTTAAATGGTGACGCTGCCAGTACGTTTGAGGGAACAGACCTTCCGAGTGCTGGCGGGCGGATGATGGGGCCGGAGAATGGAGGCGGAGCCCCTGGGCGGGGATTCGGAGCACCCGGCTTCTGCCCTGCAGTCATTCACTTGGAGGCTGCCCACTGTTCTTCCAGAAGGTGGAGGGCTTGTTCTAGGCTGGGTCTGGTCGTGGGCTCATTTCCTCCGGACCTTGGGTTTTCGGCCGGTTTTCCTTCTGTCAGCTGCTTTCACGCTTTCCTTTCCTCTTAATTAGCAGACTGTCTAAGCTTGTTGCCAGAATTGTGTGCCCAGGTGCCACTTGTGCCCGGGGACAGCCCAAGAGCACGAGGCCCGCTTGGGCCTCAGGCTCCTTTTCAGAGCGTTTGTCCAGGACAGGGCGACATTTATGGGCTAGAGCAAAGTTGCCCCAAACTCGTTTCTGAACTCTCTAGTTGAACAGATACATCGAGAAGCTGACCAATGACATGAAGGAGGCGGGCAATCTCGAGGGGATCTTGCTCACGGGTCTGACGAAGGATGGAGTCGATTTGATGGAAAGCTACGTCGACCGGACTGGAGACGTCCAGACCGCGAGCTACTGCATGCTCCAGGTCAGTGTGGGGGCCGCGGCGCGGGCGGCTTCTGCCCCATTGGGAAGCGTGGCGGACACTGGGGGGGTCAGACGGACCCCGAGCCTCTCCTTGGAACTGGAGCCACGGAGGCTTCGGGATGTGCTGAGGCTTGTTTTCCCGCTGCCAGGGCTCTCCGCTGGACGTGCTTAAGGACGAGAGGGTCCAGTACTGGATTGAAAACTACAGGAACCTGCTGGACGCCTGGCGCTTCTGGCACAAGCGCGCAGAATTCGACATTCACAGGAGCAAGCTGGATCCCAGTTCCAAGCCCTTAGCCCAGGTAAACGCCCCCTCGGGGCACGGTGCCCTTTGAAAGCTCACCTCACTTTGCGACCGAAGGAACGGGCGTGAACGCGCAGCGAAAGGGTAAGAGAGTGAGCAGCGCCGGCGGCCTTTTAACCCTTGGCCATTCCATCCTCGGCCTGCTGACCGGCAGCCTCGTTTGCTCATCTACGCGGTGCTGGCTTCTGGCCTTTGGCGTGGCTCGCAGTTGTCTCGTCAGCGCGGGTCGTCGCCTGACGGAATGGAGGTGTCGAGGCAGGGGCCCCATTCACGCCGGCCTGTCCCTACCCACTCCAACACTGACTCTTGCTCTACATTTTGGGGTCACTTCTGCCCATGTGCAGGGGAAAAACCGTAGAGGCGTTTGCATTTTTCAGTACTCTGGAGCATTTTATTTTCATTTATGTTTTTGCTGAGGTGATCGTGCCCAGGGTCCCACAGCTGGGGAATGTTCAGTGTCTGAGGTCAGATTTGAACTCGGGTCCTCCTGACTTCAGGGCTGGCGCTCTACCCGCTGCGCCGCCCAGCTGCCCCACTCTGGAGCACAGACCACCTTATTCTGGAGCGCTCTGGAGTTAAACCGTCGCTCACATCTCGATCGGGGCTGACTGTCCTAGCGATGCTTTTCTGCCACGTTGGGGAAATGGCGGCTCCTCTGGCCCGGGCCTGCCGGTGTTTTCTGCCCGCTTCTATTTCTTCCGACCCTCCGCGGCCGGCCCCCCCCCAGCAGCTCTTGCTGGCGATGCTCTCGCTCTGCCAGGACGGGCTGGCGTGGGGCTGCCAGGCGGACCGTGGTCCCGGATCCCGTTCCCTCCCTCCGCAGGGCCCCTGACCGCTTCCTCCGGCATTTGTGGCCCCTCGCCGCGGGCCCCAGTGCTCGCTGCACGCCCTCGGGGCCCTTTCTCCTGGCGGTCCTGGGGCAGGGGGCCACTGCTGTCTCGGAACTGCAGGGAGGGGGAGTGCCCCCTTCCCCGGGCCTCCTCCTCTCTGGCTGGCACGGTGGGTGAGGGGCCCAGTGACGAAAGCCCCAGAGCGGATGGCGCGGAGAGCGGGGCCACCCCTGACTCCGCGCCACTTGTTTCACAGGTGTTTGTGAGCTGCAATTTCTGCGGGAAGTCCATCTCCTACAGCTGCTCCGCCGTGCCCCACCAGGGCCGGGGCTTCAGCCAGTATGGCGTGAGCGGCTCCCCGACCAAGTCCAAAGTCACCAGCTGTCCCGGCTGCCGCAAGCCCCTGCCGCGCTGCGCGCTCTGCCTCATCAACATGGGCACGCCCGTGTCCAGCTGCCCAGGTGGGTCCTTAGCGCTGCCAGCGGCTTCCTTTCTTTTTTCCCATCCGTCGAATTGTTATAAAATGGGTTGGGAAGTCGGGAATTCCAAGTCCCGCGCCTCCCCTCCCCCTCCCGGGGATGGCACATGGTCAGACGCGGTTGTCCAGGCGCAGTGCTGAGCAGGCGCTTCCCGGTCAGTCGTCCCGTACAAGAAGACGCAGGAAGTCAGCCGTGGCGTGGCTCGGTCGCGCTCCCGGCCTCAGGCTTTCTCTGGAGGGGGGACGGCACGCTTGCCCGCGAGGCCTGAGTGGATCGCGCTGATCGCCCGGGATCGTTACATTGCCGAGAGCGGCCGAGCCGTGCGTGGTGGGACGGCGGTGCCGTCACCGGGTCACGGCGGGTTCTGAGCGCTGCGTGTGCCGTCCCACGAGCCCGACCTGTCTGGCCCACGTGGCTCCGGAGGGGAGCGGGAGGCCGGCGACCTCGCCCACCCTCCCTCACTTGGGGCCAATCCGCTGTAAGGCCTCGGCGTCCTCGCGCCCTCGTCCCGGTCCTCCTGGAGAAGGACAAACAGCAGCTGCGCCACGTAGCTGGCAACACTTGGTGCAAGTAGTGCCCACACACAGGGAGCATGTATTAAGTGCATGCTGTATACAGAGTGCTGGGGGCCCCAGAGGGCCTCCTCTTCTCAGGGAGAAACCCACGGGCAGGTGTCAGATGCTGCTCCCAGGAGTCCTTGGGGCAGCCGCGGTCAGGCCTCTTCCACGTCAGCGTCTGACCCCGAGCCTCTGGCTGGTTGTGCCGAGGACCCCGGGGGCCGGCCCCTTCTTCCCAGTGCTCCGGTGGCCGCCCACCCCAGGGTGGCAGGACCCTGGCCAGCGCTGCCTCAAGGGTGCCAAGCACCGAGCCTTCCGTTAGCCGTCTCTTTTGGTCCGTATCGCTCTCGGGACCTGCCCTCTGCCTGTGGGAAAATGGGGATCCAAAGTGTCCTCGGGAAATTGGAGGCTGGGGGGCAAGGAGGCAGCCCCCCCCCATTCAGCCTGGGCCCCGTCAGCAGTACGGCCCGGGGACGAGTTCAGCTTTTCTGGCTGGGTCAGCAGTAACGCCGAGGCCGGCCTTTCCCTAGGAAGCTCCAAGTCGGACGAGAAAGTGGACCTCAGCAAGGACAAGAAGCTGGCCCAGTTCAACAACTGGTTTACCTGGTGCCACAACTGCAGGCATGGGGGCCACGCGGGCCACATGCTCAGC
Source organism: Myrmecobius fasciatus (assembly GCA_023553655.1). NCBI lineage: Eukaryota > Metazoa > Chordata > Mammalia > Dasyuromorphia > Myrmecobiidae > Myrmecobius > Myrmecobius fasciatus. The sequence goes on from JAJPUD010016865.1 coordinate 12,480, forward strand.
TGGTTCAGGTAAGTGCAGCCACAGAGACCAGGGGTGGCGGCGTGGGCATCGAGGCCACGGGCAACAGTGTGGGCATGGAGGCCATGGGTTGTGGGCCTGAGGAGGCCACGGGCAGCAAGTCCACAGAGGTGCCAGCTCGGGCAGATCCTGCTGTGATCAGGACCTCTGTGGGCACAGAAACGCCACCAAACAGAGACCCATTACACTTTAAGACTGGCTGTGCAGCCCCGGGGTTGTCCGTGGCGCGGTTTCTGTTGGATGCCACCAGCGGGCTGGCCCATCCAAAACCCCGCTGGTGACCACAAAAAGGACCGGTCCTTTGAAGGGGTTGCCTCGGCCCCCGGGGAGGGCGTGAGCCGTTGGGCCCCCAGTGGACGTCCCCAGCACTGAGACGGGGCCCTGGGGAGCCCGGCTTCCGGGTAAACGTGCGCCGCTTGCGAGCGCTTTTGCCCGGCAGCCCCTGCTCCTCGTCCTGTTGCCAGCTCTCCCGCTCGTCCCCATCCTGCCTTTCATTTGGGTCCCGGGGGAGGCTCCCGAAGCCTCCCAGAAAAAAAGGAGCTGAGCCACGCGCGAGGCCAAGCCCCCTCGCTGCCCCCTCTCCGGTTTTCTCCCTCGCCCCAAAGACCGGTGTTGGGGGGCAGAGAGCGGGGGCTTTCTGACTCCGAGCCTTTCCCCGTGCAGGGACCACGCCGAGTGTCCTGTGTCCGCCTGCTCCTGTAAGTGTATGCAGCTGGACACGACGGGCAATCTTGTTCCGGCAGAGACCCTGCAGCCCTAGACTCGGGCCGCCGCCCTGGGGGACGGGCCCCCCGAACTTGCCCTCCCCACGACCCTCCTGCGGCTCAGCCCACTCGCCAACCAAAGCCTGGTGGAGATCCAGAATGCTCCTGACGCCGGGCCAGGGGCCGGACCTTGCCACGGGGCAGCAGCAAACATGGCTTCTCGGCGCAGGCACCGGCTCCAGGAGAGCCGGCCAGGCCTTCAGCCGGAGCGGCCGCTGCCCCCCACGGCCTTCCCCCCCAGTCCCGGCCACCGTGCGCTCACGAGCTTGCGAGGGAGAAAGCCGGCGCGTGGTGAGCGCGCCTTCCCTGGGGCGATGGGATTTGGTGCCGGGGTTTCCCTGGTGTCCTTGCCCCCACCAGGCTGCCCGCGGGGCCTGTCTGCTCCAGGGGCCAACAGCCCGGCTCTCCCCTGCTCCGGAGCCTTGACGCCTGAGGCCGCTGCTCACGCCACGCACAGACCCGAGGGAGAAGAGGCCCCGTCTGCCGCCATCTGTCCTCGGCCCACGGGGGACTCTCCCCCGGCTGGTGATCCTCGTGGGTGGGAATCGGGCCCGCCCAGTGGGACGACCCGGGCCATGGGGGCGAAGGGGAGTCAGCCTTACCGGCCTTTACCCCGGGCCGAAGCCGGACCCCAAGGATGATGGCCGCAGGCTCTCGGACTGTCCGGTGCTGTTTGTTGGGTCAGAAATGCTGGGGTGGCAGGGTCGCCGGCCCGGCAGGGGGAGGAGCCTCCGCTCCTGGCAGCGGGTATTTATACTTTTTGTACAGAAGTGGTTTTGTTAATAAAGATGGCGTTTCATCTCCGTGATTTATTCCATACCAGGCTGCTCCAGAAAGACCATTTTGGGGTGCGGGGGTGCAGTGCCCACAGGGTGCCGCTCACAGACACCCCAGTGTTCCCTGCACTGGGTGAAGAGGCAGAGGAAGACGCCCTGAACTAATTAAGGCAGCCCGCACTCTGTGAGAGTCGGGGGCATGGAAGCCCCTGCCAGGCACCCCAACAGCCAGAGACCCTTGGCAAGTGGGCCGTGGGCCCCAGTGCCAGGGAAAGGGGCTCATCCCCATTTCGGAGTCACTGGGTGCCAATGTGCTGCCGGCTCCTGGGATAACAGAGGAGCCAGAAAGAAGAAAAAACAGAAAAGGGAAGGCGGCAAAGGATGCTGGGAAGGGCCTCCTTGCCAGGGGAGAAAAGACCCCCGCTTTCTAAGGGCTCCCAGTGGAGCTTAACTGATCCAAGGTGGCTTCACCTGGGAGCCTGCAGCCCCCCCTGGAAACGGGGGCTGAGCAAAGGCCCTGGCCCATGAAGGGAAGGTGCTCCCCAGAAGCACTGGAACCACACGGTCCCAGGGGGTCCATCCTGGGCAGGGGCCACAACTGCAAAGTTCCCCCCCTGCCTCCCTGGGGGGGTTAACCCCAAGCATCCCCAGGGCACCTCGGCCATCATTAGCCTCTTAGGCTGGTGGGGAGGGACATGAGGCGGGCTTTGGGGTTCACTTTCAGCAATGGGGTGCCCCAAACACCCCACGGCCCTTTTCCAGACCTGTCCTGTAGCCCAGGGCTTGCGGCATTCAGGCCTCTGAGCCAGGGTCGGCCCTTCCTCCCAGGCCTGTGATGTCCAGGGCACTGACCCATGGGAGGGTAAGGGGGCACTGCCTGCTGGGAACATAGCCAAGCTCTTACAGAATGGGGGGGGCATGCCCCATTTGCAGGTTCTTGGGCGTGACCTTGGCACTTCTAGTGGGAAATCCCCGTTCTTTGGGGTTTCCAGTGGATTTTGTCCTTGCATAATCGTGGGTCCCCCCACTGAAAGCCCCCTGTGCCCCAAGTGCAAGAGTGGGCACCGGGGCACTGCCCAGTCTTGGTCTTTCCTGCTCCTCTCGGGAGATGCTTTTCAAGGACAGCTGCTCATTACCCAGCCCGGGCCCTCCTGCCCTCACCGGGCCAAGCTGGGTTCTGTCGGCCCAAGTGCCCTTTCTGTTTGGATGCTGCCCGCCCGCAGACGGGCGAGGCCTCTGGGCACGCTGCAAGAGCTTCCACTTTGGAGCCGGCTGCCAAAGGAAAAAGGGAAGCCCCTGGGCCCAGCGCTGCTGCTGGGGGGGGGGTAGGATTTGTTGATTCACCACCAGCACTTAGTAAGCACCTATTGTATGCCTGGCACGGGGACCCCAGGACAGAGAATGAAGCATTCTGAATCGGTAGGAGCGGCTCAGGAGGGCACATCTGAGGGTCTCCAGGCGGTTCAAACCCCGCTTCAGAGGCTTCCTAGCTGGGGCACCCCCCCCACTTGTGAGGACCAAGTGGGGTACTGGCACACAGTAGGGGCTTGTACCAGCCAGTCCCATTCAGCCTCCTCCCAGGCCTGGAGGCCCCACGTCCCACATGGGGTTCCGCCCCTCCCGTGGCCTCCCCTCCGCCCCCCAGGCGGCTCCTTGTTAAAGTGGGACCTTAGCAGTCCTCAGTCCAACCCCCGTTTTCTAGAGGAGGAAACGCGTGCCCAAGTACCCAAGCAGCCTTTGAGCCCAGCGAAATCTGAAGCCGGACCCCTCGGGGCAGACCCTGCTTGCTGGGGAGGCTGAGGCTGGTGGAGGGCCCAAGCAAAGGGAGTAGCAGTGGGAGGGGTTGCTGACTGGCCCGGGTCAAAGGTCCTGCAATGGCCGGTAGCGGACAAGGGCGCATGGGCAGCTGGTGCATTTCCTGTGTGGACAGAGGCGGCTCTGGCCGCCAAGAACCCAAATGCAGCAAATCAGACGCAGGCTTAGAAGGGAAACCGATCACACTGAGGCGTGGAGACGTCTCTCGGGGAGTGGACGCTCCGTCCTGGGAAGGCCAGCCCCGGGACCCGGAGGGGTCGCGCGCTCTATTCCTGTCTGTGGGACAATCACCCGTTGTCGTTTCTGATCACAGGGCCCCGGGGGAGCCTCGCTGCTGGCCTTGGGGGCCAGAGGCGGACGGGGCCGGTGATCCAAAGGGAGCCGGGGGCATAAGAGACACGGAACCATCAACAGCGAGCGGGCCGCGTGCCCATGATCAATGCGGCGGACGGAGGGCCGAGGGGACTCCAGCGAGGGACCCCATTCAAAAGCACATGATTGTTCTTTTTTATTAATAAACCAGGATCATTTGCAGGCCCAAGAGCCCCAAGTTAAGCTTGTCAGACAGAGGGACGCCACCGGCGCTGGCGGGCAGAGGGGGCCGAGGGCCGCCCCCCAGTGGAAGCGGATCCCGCGCCGTCAGTTCTGCTGCGTGGCCCCAAACGGGTAATACTGTGGGAACTCGTGGATGATCTTGAGGGCATCGTTGTAGAGCCTGAGATCTAGGAGAGAAGAAGGGTTGGGGCCCGCGCTGGCTGCAGGGACGTCACTTGTGGCCCCCTCCACCCCCCCCCCCCGCTTTAGGACTGAGTTACCGGGACTCCCGCCCGTCTGTCTACGGCACCCCCTCCCCAGATTGGCTCCCCACAGACGGGTGACGTCACCAGTGAGTCAGGGAAAGGGGAAAACCCGACCCGGCGGAGCAGGGGCCAGCCAGAGGCAGGACCAAGGGGCTCCCGCCAGGAGGAAACAGCCCCTCCTCCCGTTCTCCAATCGAGGACCCGTCCCAGGTGTGCTGGGCTCCGGTCACGCCTTCCCTCCCATCTCGGTACCCCCTTCTGCTCCCGGCAACCCACTCCGGAGGCCGCGCTCACGGCGCATCGGACCGCAAAGATGGCCTTGGAGGCCCCCCCAGTGGGGAGGGCGCAGCCCCCGGGAGCAGCCGTTCTGGGCCACAAGGCCCGGGATTTGCCCGCGGGGGCTGCCTCCTTCAGAGGCCCCCAACGGCCTTTTAAAACGAGCCCGGCTGCAGCCGGGGCGTGGGCAGCGTCTGGTGAGACTCAGACACCCGTGAGGCCACAGGGGAGGGGGGCAGGAGCCAAGGGTCCCCACGAGCGCGTGCTCAACCCCTGCTCACCAAAGCTGTTGTTGTGGTCTCTGAACAGCATGTAGGACGCGCACAGGATGGTGGCTTTGGCCGTCACTTTGCCGACAACTTCCAGGACGCCGGAAATCTCTTCTTCGAGCTGGCAAAGGAAAGGAGGCTTACCCTGAGGGCACGGGCCGGGCTGCCAACCTCGGGCTCCCTGCTGCTCCAGGCTGAGCAGGTCAGCCGGTCCTGACCTCGGGAAACTGCACGGCGGCCTTCCTGGGCTCATGCCCAAATGACTGATGGCCAGCCCGAGCCCAGGGGAGAGAGCGTGACCTCTGGCAGACTGGCCAATGGCTGCCCTGGCCCAAGGGGGAGAACGTGACCTCTGGCAGCTACACCAAAGGTGAAAGACAAATTTGTTGGGGAACAGGCGCCTGGAGGAAACCCAGCCTCAAACACCCTCCTGCGCCTGCTGCCAGCTTGGTAAACAGTGGCGTCAACCTAAGGCACCACTGTGGTTATAGGGTGCCCCAGACAGCAGAGCGGGCAGCCTCGGAGTGGGCAAAAGCAGAGGGGGATGGGGAAGCTGATAAAGTGCCTACTGTGGGCAGGCTCTGAGCTAAGCCCTTCTCAGAAGCAGAGGGCCGGGCAGCGCCCCCTGCCGGGGGTTGTGGCGCCCCTCCCGGGGATTCTCTCCCCCAGCCTGGGTCACCCCTCCCCCACTCACGGGCTCCAACAGCTCCACAGTGACCTGCTGGCCTTCCCCGTCGGACAGGATGAATGACTTCCCGCTGGGGTGGATCTGAAAGAGAAGTCGGGGAGGGCCGTGCAGAGGTGGGGACCCCCTCCCCGCCCCCCCACTGGTGGGATCCCCACTCCCAGGTCCCCTGCCGCTGCTCCATCCCGGCCGCCCCCTCCTCCCCCGCTCCCTAGCACTGGGGGGGGGGGGCTGCCTCGGGGTCTGACACTGACACGGCGCCGGAACGCCCCCTGGCGGAGGCCGGGAGCGCCGCGGTGCCCGTGCTTGCAGAGCCCAGTTAGGAGGGGGGGAGGGGGGGAGGGGGGTCGCCGTCCAGCCTTCAGTCCAAGCACCGAGTATGCGCCTGCAGTGTGCCGAGCCCCGTGTCCGCTCCGGGAGGAGGCGGCCTCCCGCAGGAGGGGAATCTGAGCCCTGCCCCCGGCCCCCGCGCACCTTCTCCAGCCGGCCCACGAAGCACACGGGCCGGTCGATGAAGTGCGCCACATGCGCGGCTCCGATCCGCGTCCGGGGCAGCTCCAGCAGCTCCGCCATGGCGGGAAAGGGCCCCGGGGCCAGCCAGGGGGCGGGGTTCCGGCTGCTGCGCGCTAACCCGGCCCACCCTGGGCCGGAAGTTAGCCCCGCTTCCCCTCAGCCTTCCGGAAGTCCGTTTGGTTTCCTGGTGACGACTGGCGTCCCGGAAGTGCCTTAACGGCTGAAGCCGGGGAGGGCGGGTGCGGGACGGGGCCGTGCCCCGGAAGTGGCCTGTCCGGACGGTGGCGAGACCGCTACGTGGCCAGGTACAGAGGTGTCTGGTCGGGCGGGAGGGGGAGACCGTCGTTCGTAGTCGTGGGTATTGAACCTGCGCGCTCGCCTCAGTTTCCCCCTCAGGAAAGAGGGTTGCAAGCCGGGGAATATGGAATGGCGTCTCGTGTGGTTAGGAACCCTGGAGTTCTGGACTGAAACACGCCCCTCTCCCACTCCCCCCCCCCCCCAGCCTGAGCTCCCACGCCAGGGACTGTCCCAGGTTAGGGCGGGCCAACGTGTGTGTGTGTGTGTCGGGGAGGGCTTTCAGTAAGGGAGATCCATGCTGACTCCGAGGGAGGCTCCGTGGGGCCCCAAAGCCGTGGCCCCCATTCTGAAGGTCTCCGTCCACAAGCTTGGGTTCGAGCCCCTGCCCTCAGGGGGCTTCCTTTCCAGCAAACGTGACCCGAGGGGACCCTGTGTGGTGTGTGCGCGCCTGCGCTGTGTGAGCACGCCGAGTGTGAGCCATGTGTGTGCGTTAGTGCGCCGGGAGTGTGTGAGTGCACACGGATGAGCACCAGGGCCCAGAGGGAGGGGATGGAGCGCCCCTCCCCCTCCTGGGGGGCAAGGCTCCTTCATTGGAATCAGCTTGCCGTGATACTCCTCCCCCCTTTAGTTTGGCCTCCAGCACCCCCTGCCATTACCGATGAGTAAACTGAGGCTAGGCCAGGTGACCTGCCCTGTGACCATTTCACAGATGGGGAAATGAAGGCAGGCTGCAGGGAAGGGCTTGCCTCAGGCTCCCAGGTGCCAGAGGCTGTCCATCATGTGTTGGACGTGGACTTTGACCTTTGCCCGACTGGTCAGTGACCTCGCAGTGCTCCTGGGCCAGTCGGCTTCCTCTGGGTTTGTGGCCTGTGAAGTTGCCGCCTGTCAGCCATGACGATGGCCTACTGTGCGCAGGTGGGGAGAAGCAGCCGGGGACACTCTCCTGGGCCTGAATCTCCCCCGGGGGTGAGCCGGCACCCTTGCCTCCTAGGATTGAGGGGGCAGAGCTGGGATCTCCCCCAAGTCACAGCCAGTCGTAGGGTGTCCGTGCTGAGCGCTGCGGTCTGGGAGGGAATGCTGTAGTGACCCCGTCTCACGGACAGGGAAACTGAGGCAAGCAGAGACTCAGCTAGATGGAGGCTGGATTTGAACTCAGGGCTTGCTGCTTCTCGGGCCAGCGCAGCAAACAGAGCCCTTGTCTCTGCCTGCTTACACCTTGTGACCTGGTTGTCCGTCATTTCAGCCAGGTCTCGTGGGACAGTCATTTATTGAGCACTTACTGTGTGCAGGGTGCTGTGCCAAGGTGGGGAAAACAAATGCCACCAAAGGGGAAGGACCCCACCCTGGAGGGGGGAGGGGCAGCCTCTGGTTCTTCACTTGTAGGGAGAAGCCCCTCCCCCAGCCCAGAGTTTGGTGGGCTGATTCCCTCCCCCCCCCGTCTCCTCTGGGACCCCTCCTCCCATGGCCTCCTTTGGGGTTTCCCTAGAAGTCCCCCATGTTCCATGGGGGGGGGTGTTGGGCCCCTCTCTCTGTCTCCCTGACCGGGTGTGGCTCTCTCCGCAGACGTGACCAGCGACCATGTTCCACTTCTTCCGGAAGTTTCCCGAGCCAAAGAAGGCGCCAGTGCCGGAGAGAGAAGCCGACGGCTTCGTCCTCCTGGGTGAGACTGGGCCGTCCCCTCCCCCTTCCTCGAGTCTCCTGAACCCCCCGAGGGCCAGGCCCCCAGGAACGCCCCGAGAGAAGCCACTGCCCTGGGGCGGCCGGAGGTGCCCAGGGCGCGGAAGCTCTCGGCTGCCCAGCCACGGGCCGGCCTCCTGCAGAGCCTTTAGAAACGGGACCACCGGGGAGGGGCCGGCGTGTTCCCAGGGCGCAGGCTGAGGGCGGGGGGGGGGTGAGAGAGTGTGATGTGAGTGTGATGTGAGTGTGAGGGTCGGCACCGGACAACGGCGCTGACTCCCCGAGCAGAAGGAGCTGGCCCAGGAAGAGTTTGCGAGCAGCTTCCCGTGTGGCTGTTGGTGCCGGCACAGGGCTCACAGCGGCTTGTCCCGCGGGTCCCGCCTGTGGCTGGCGCCGATTTATGCCAGGAGCACAGAGCTCCGTCTCGGGCCCCGTGGGAGGAACGCCGCGCGCCCTAATTAGCCAGGGGCTTCTGCCCCCGCCTCAGAAACTACCCGTCGTGGCTCTCGGAGCGGCCAGCGGGCTGGCGTGCTCTGTAACATGATGCAGAGATGGACCAATAAGAAAACAGCACCGTCAGGACGCAGAACAGGACACTGGACCGCGAGCCGCCGCGGTGCAGGCACACGTCCCCTTCTTTGCCGTCCTTGGTCATAACATCCTGACCGTAAATTACTCCCCTCCCCCCCGGTGCTAGCCCGCTCTTGCTGTAACTTGTGACGTAACCGTCCCCTCCTCCACAGAAGTCCCAGTTTTGCTCTGCTGCCACCCTGTCCCCCTCAGGAACGCCGGCCGGCCCTTTGGGCCTCGTTAAGATGCCTTTGTGGGGGTCCGAGGCTGAGCCGCGATTCCTTCCGAGGCGACGCCGACTGATGTAGCAACAACACGATTCATCTGCTCCTGTGGAAGACTCGGAGAGCACGGGAAGAAGTGACAAGTAGGCGTTACCAGACAAGGATCAGTGAGCGCGGGTCCGGAGAGCAGCGCGAAGCCTCAGCCGGAGCTCAGCAAGGGCGCCCGCCGCCACCTCCGACGCTTAACGCGCTGCTGGGAAAGTTACTCCTCGGTGCGGAAACACGACTCCCGCCTTGTAGCCGATGGGACGTCGTGCCCAGGATCTCCTGGAGAGCCGGCCTCTGGAGCGGGCCCGTGGCTGGGGGATGTCCTCCGATCTGGGAGGGGTCCAGCGTGGCCTCAGACTCGAGTTACCGCGTGTCCGAGCGTGGCCGCACAGACCACACCAGCTCGGGAGGCTCGGCCGCAGCCCAGCCACAAACAGCCCCGTGAACCCTTGGGGGCTCCTCTCCTTTGAGCATCCCGCGTTCCTGCTCAGCCCCTTCTCTGATGGGGGCACGCCCCGCTGGGGGTCCTGGGCCAGGGTCTCCCGTGGCACATGGTTAGTTCTAGAGTTCTCCAGAAAGACCTTGAGTTTCCCCACACCACTTTTCCTGACCACCTCATGAGCTTGCCCGGGGCGAGTTCTCCAGGAAATACTCCTTTGGGCACGCGCCCGTTTGGCACATGGCCAGCCCTGGGGAGCTGTGCCCTCTGTGGTGGAGCCGGAACACTCAGCAGCTTAGCTCGAGAAGGGCCCCCGGGGTCCGACCCCTTCTCCCACGGGCGATCTGTACGACTGTCCCCTGGCGGGGTAGCGGTTGTCCGGGTGTCCCAACACACGGCTCTGTGACTGTCAGGTGGGCAGGCGGGCGGCCTCAGTTTCCCCAGCGCCGAGCTGGCTCTGGCAAGGCGGGCGTTAGTGTCTGGGAGCCATGGGGGGAAAGGGCATCTTGTCTGTTGGCATGTGTCGCTGCGCCCTCGCCACGTCCAGCGCGTCCTGGAGCATCTTCTATCCCACAACAAAAGCTTAGGGGCCGCCTTTCCTGAAGCTTTGGCTGCCAGCCGATTGCCAGTCTGAGGAAGTGGTCCCATGGGAGCAGCGCGGGAACAGAAGCGGGCCCTCGCTAACGCCCTTATTTCTCTTGCTCTGAAGGTGACACGTCAGGCGAGCAGAGGACGTCGCCGCGGAGGGGTTCCCCAGAAGGAGCAAAGCAGCCGTCCGAGGTGAGAGCCGGTGCCTCCGAGAACTCCTGGGGAGGCAGGCGGGCTTCCGGGCCGGGGGGCCTGGCCGCGACGTCTCCGGCCGTCTTCCTGAGAGGCCCCGGGGGGTGCAGGAGCGCAGTCTCGGCTCCTCCCGGTGTTCCCATCCTCACTTCCCAGCAGCCCCCAAGCACGCTATCACCTTTCTTTTTCCATGGGCTCTCCCAGGCCCTTTCCTGTCCATGATTCTGTCCCACAATCCTCCTTCTTCCACAGCCACCTTTTTGGTCCTCGCCCCTTGTTCAGAGATAGCCAGGCTTTGGTTTTTGGGGGGACTTTTCTTTTTGCTCAGAAGCCGGACTTGTCGCCGAGCCTTTTGCCTCCTGGCTCCTGGCCCTCTTTGTGCCTTTGGCGCCTTCCTCCCTCGCAGCCTCCCTGTTTCCTCCCAGTCTGCTCTGGGCAACTTCCCTCAGGGGACAGGAAGGGGGTCAGGAGTCCACCTTCATCTGCAGCTGCTCTTGAGGCCCCCACCGGCCCCTCTGTTCTGCCTTAATCCCCTCCTCCCCCGGGGGGGCTGGGCTCCCCCTTATCTGTTAGAGGTGGGTTCCGGTGACTCTTCCCATCAAAGCCAGGGCCTCACCTGATAGTCCAGAGAACGGGGAAGAGGGCCGGGGAGGAGGGCCCTCAGCCTGCTGGGGCGGAGGCCGGCTCCTTCCTGAGGAGTCCTCCAGCACGGCGCCCTGACTCTCGGGCGGGCCCAAGTGATCCCCACTTGTCATGTCGTGAAAGCTTTCTCTTCAGAGCCGTGCCAGGCTGCCTTCTGAGTAAATGGAGGAGTGACTTTGAACCGGGTCCTTGTGCCCCCAGTTTGGAACACCCCCAAACAGCACCTTCCAAGGGGCCTCTTGTGGGGGGGCCGCACAGGCAGGGGCTGACATGGAGAGTTTGAGAGAATGGGGGAGAGGGAGAGTGGCGTCCTTGGATGGAGTGGAGACGCCGCCGGGCCCTCCCTGGCTGCAGTGACGGCCCCGTGGCGGGCCGGCCGTCCCGACCACTCCTGCGGAAGAGCAGTGGGAGATGAGGGGAAGGAGCTGCGTGCTCCCATGAGAGACCTTGTTCTGGAGAACAGCCTGAGCCATGGCAAAGGAAAAGGGGGGTGGGGGCAGAGCTCCTATTTCAAGTTCCTCGTGGGCATACATGTGTTCTCCAAACCCTCGCCTGCCAGGATGGGGACGTCCGAGCTCCTGCAGTCGTGTCATCCGATCTCATCTGCTTAACCGAGTCATCGAGACACGGGTGAGGAAGATGGAGCAGGAAAAGAGCCAGCTTTGTTCCCCGAGGGTCTGTGCTGGGCCAGCCTGGGCCTCCCATGGGGTCCCCTCACATCCAGACTGCCCCGGTCACAGAAACCTGATGACCAAAGAGGGGGGAACGTGAGCCCTTAGGAGCGGCCTCTGCCGAGGGCCCCCCCGCGGTTCCAGTCACCCGGCAGGACCCGGCGGGCTCCAGAGAGACTTCTCTTGTGTCGTCCTGGGTGGCACTCCTGCCAGGATGCCATAGAGAGGGACAGAAGGCACGTGGCTCTGTAGGGGGCGAGCCTCCTGGCGATCGGCCTGACGAGAAAGGGCCGGCTCTCCAGGACGGCCTGGCCAGGGCTCCTACATGCAAAAGCAGACCGAAGCAGACTGCCTGGATGGAGAGGAGAGAAGGGGGTGTGACAGGTGCTGGGGAACCAGGGTGCCGGGGAGCCAGGGAGCTCCTTCTCTGCCAGCTCTTGTTGTTGGCCCGAACCTGAGCAGGACTTGAGAGGAGAAGCTCCGAGACATCGGCGGGGCTCACCCGAAGCCTTCAGCCCCTTCTGTGGCAGATGGAATGGGGGCAAGTGGGGTTCCTCATCTGGCCTCGACATGACGGGGTGCACCCCACCGGCAGCACTGCCTCAGCTGGTCATTCTGGTCTTTGGCCGCCTCCAAGACCGCCCTACTGGATCTGCCGGGGTTGGAGTTCTGCTGTCCGTCCGGTGCCCCTCGGCTCTTCTCCTCCTCCGTCTTCAACGGTGTTCTCCATCATTGGGAATGTTCTGTGGGTGCCTCGGAGCCTCCATCTTCTTGTCCTTGGGGTCCCTGACTCTTCAGCGTTTGTGGTCACTTGGGACCCAAAGACAAACACAACATCCTTGAGAGGCAGGAACGGACATTTGGGGGAGGGAGGGCGCAGAATGGGCACAGGCAAGCGAGTGACTTCTGAGGGATCCAGGGGCGCCAAGCTTGTGTGAGGAAAGGGGGCCAGAGCTGGGGTGGGCTGGGGGGAAAGCAGCCGTGGCCCCAGAGAGAAGGTGGCCGTAGAGCTCTGGAGGCAGACCCAGGGGCATGAGGGGGCTGGGAAATGCAAAGGGAGCTGGGAGGCGGACTGGCAAGGACATCACCCAGCACCGTGGCTTGGCCATGGCAGGCCCAGAGGGCACCTCGCTTTGGTAGCAGAGGACGGGGGATGAAGCGGGAGCCTGTCAGAAGAGGGCGGGTTTTAGGAAAAAGGGCAAAGGGTTTTACGTTGGATGGCTCAGTGGTGACCTCTCTTGGGGTTCTGCGCATCTGGCTCCCCATCACACTCACTTCTGGAGACTTTTGGGGGCCAGTTACCCCCTTCAGAAGTCAGGGGCCCACAGCCAGAGAGCAGGAGCACCCTGGTTTCCAGTCCTCGCTCGCCTTTGCCAAGGCCGGCCCCCTGGGGACCCAACCTCACGGGGGGTGGGCCCAGCCTGATGGGGACCGGGGGTCGGGGAGCTGCTCGCCTGGTGTTTTCCGGGGTCTCTGCCTCCCAAGAGGTCTCTGTGTCCCAGATCCAGGGCAGGTTTGTGGCTCTCGTTCTGAGGAAGCTCAGTCTGAGGAAAGGCTCCCCTTGGGGCCTTCCCAGCCCCCTCCTTCCTCTGCTCCCCCTCCAGGCCTCCCTCCCCCCAGCCCCCTTTGTCCAGTGCTGCGTCCGCTCTGTCCCGGAGGCGTCTCCCCCTTAGGTCTTTGCTCCTCGGGAGCAGGGACGACCTTGCGCCCCTTTTTGTAGCCTCAGCTCTTGGCGCGGGGCCTGGTGCACTGGGGCCTCTAACAGATGGCTGCGGATGACCCGTTGGCTGGGCGGCTTGCAGCATTCGTGGGCGTGCACTGGACAAAGCGGCTTTCTAAGGGCCAGCCGGCCGGCCTTTGCACCGAGAAGCGGGGTCCCGTGCCGGCACTTGCTGCGGGTCCCCCTCGGCTTTGTCCCCCAGCTTCATCTGAGGGCCGTGGCTCAGGGCACCGTGGGCTGTCTGCTTCAGGCTCTGCCTTCACGCCCCTTCTCTCAGTGGGGGGTGGTCCCCCTAGTCAGATGTGAGCCCCTGGAGGGCGAGGGCTGTGGCTGTCCCTCGAGAGGCTCCTTGTGGCTGCGGGCAGTGTCCCAGAATGCCCCGAGACCCGCTGACAGTAAAATCCGTGCTCTCTCCACGATGGTCTTTGGGGGCAACTGTGGCTTAGCCCCCAGTGCCCAGGTCTGCGAAGGAGATGGAAAAGTCTTAAAAGCCTGAGAGACCGAACCAACGGGCAAGCCCGTTAAGGCTCAGACGAGCTTCCGATCGTGACCGACTGGGCTGAACAGTGGGAGCGGGGCCGGGGCGGGGGTCACCAAGGACGGCAAATGAAGCGCGACGAGGGCTCCAGAGGGTCCTGGGGGTGTTGGCAGAGCAGAAATGGGGGCGCACGTGGCCCTTGGGGGGATGGAGAGAGCCCGGACACTCTTGATGGCCCTGGGGGGGGCAGCGCCCTGGCATTGGGTAAGGGATTAAGGAGAGGTGTCAGGCTTTGGATCATGTGCGTCAGGCTGTTCTTGCAGGGAAGGTGGGGACAGAGCGGACGGTTCCGAGCCTGCCCGTGATCGGACTCGGAACAGATGGAACAATCCGGCAGATGCCCCAGGGGCCTGACTCCCAAGGCCCGGGAGGGAAAGCTGACAGAGTGGGGGTGGGGAGGCCTGGGCAGGGGCGGCAAATAATGACAGAATTCTGCCCATGAGGAAAAGCAGGGAGCAACGGCTGGGACCGGGTGCCAATGCCACCTCGGGCACCGAGTCTGAGCTCCTCCCTCTCAGGCTGGGTTGGGTCTGGGCCTGTGGAAGGGCATGGTGTCAGAGAACGGCTGGGAACCAGGGCCAGACTGCTGCCCTGGGGGTCTCCCCCCTTTGTACTGGGGCCCCTCCCAGCCCTCCCACTGTGAGACCCAAGAAGGACCCGGTCAGCAGAGCACCAAGGACAGGCGTGAATGGGCCCCCCGGGAGCCCGGGGAGGGGGAGGCCTTGGGCTCCCTTCTCTGGGAAGGGCAGGATCACTGTGAGGGGGTGCTGGGGCAGGGAGAAGGGCCCCTCAGAATGGGGGTGGGGGAGTTGGTGAGATCCCCAAGGGAGAGAGTAGGAACAGGACAGAGCCCTTGGGGCTGCCTGCTGAGTGGGCACGCCTGGGAGAGAGGGTGCCGGTGGCTGTGGGTAAGAGTGTGAATAAGGTACGTGTGTGAGTGTGTGCCCTGTGCGTGTCTGCAGCCAGACCTTCCCCTTGTACCAGGAGGAGCTGCCCCCCCATGCCCACATACCCCCCTCGAGGCACAGGAAGGGAAGGTGTCCCCGGGGATGGTGTCCCCCCCCCCGGCCTCTCTCGGAGCCAGAGCTGAGCCTGCTCCTTGCCCCAGCCCATGGGCTGTGCCCGGCTGTCAGGGCGGCTGCCTGTGCCCCCGTGGGCAGCGTGCTGTTTGGCCCTGGCTCTGAGGCCTGCCTGTGCTTTGTGTTCCCTTTAGGCAGACGAGGGAGAGCAGCGCCAGGGCAGTGGGTCCAGCCCTGCAAAGGGCGGGGAAGACCAGGCCGGGGAGAGCAGCGCCCTGGCCTCGGAGCTGCTGCGGGACGTGCCCTTCACGCTGGCGCCCCACGTGCTGGCGGTACAGGGCGCCGTCGGCGAGCTCCCGAGCCACCTGCTGACCTCTGAGGGCCAGGACGACTTGTCGCGCTTCTGGTACGACTTTACTCTGGAGAACTCAGTGCTCTGTGAGCCCTGAGTGTGGGCAGCATCTCCGTCGCCAGGAGCACTCTCCTGTGCAGCCGCGTCCCGCTCTGTGAGGACCTTGGGCAGAGGGGCCGTCCGGGGTCAGCCGTGCTCCCGTGCTGCCTTTGTGGAACGTGGCAGCTTCCCCCTCGGGAAGCGTGACCCTGCACCTTTCCCCGCAAGCAGGAGGATGTGGAATCGCTCCGCCACATTTGAGAAAAGCCAAAGAAAAGCCCTTCTTCAGCCAGACGGACTTGGGCCTGCCGCGTCCCTCGGCCCTGGCGCCTCACGTGCGTCACAGCCCATGGCGGCGCTCTGGGCAGCTCCACAGGCGCATCATGGGGGGACGGAAGGGCTCTGTTTCCGTGGCCCCCCAGCCTCGGGGGGAGGTCCCATAAAGCCCTTCTGCTGGCAGGGAGCCACCCCCAGCCTTTTCCCTTTGCTCACCAGCTTCGTTCTTCCCGGGTTGAGAGCCCAAACCCAAGGGAGACTCTGGCGCCTGCAGCCGACCTCTGCCCTCTGTAAGACGGGGATGGTCGTAGCCTTTCTTCGGGGGCCGCTTTGAGAATTAAACAACGCTTGCAGACAGAGTGCCGGGTGGATGCGAGCGAGCGAGCGAGTGCTACTTGGTCTTCACCAGCCACGGCCCCGCTCCGTGCACAGAGCCGGCGGTTTTGGTCAGCCTCCGTTTCCCAAAGAAAACCGTCTTGAGGAGATGGGTCCCCCCTCCTCGATCGGGAGAACCGTGCCTGGACGCGGATGGAAGCCCCAGAACGCTGCTTTCCACCTCGGGGTCCGTCTGAAAGTCTCGATTGGGCCTGTCGTCCCCCCTCGGCTCCGGCGATTCTGCCCGGCCCGGTGGGGGAGAGCCAGTGTCGGCAGTGGCCAGAACCAGCGTTCCCTGGCCCGGCTTAGTTCCACGAGGAACGTGGCGCTGCTGCAGAGAGCCATCGGCCTTCTGCCTGCGCTTGGATCCTGCTAACTGGACCGGGCCATTAAACTCTGGCGTGATGCTGGGGCGTCTACACTGGCTGGGAGCGTGTTTGTGTGCATTACTCTATTAAAGCTTAACCCAGAGGACGCGAGTGTAAGGGACCCGGCTTACTAATGTCCTCAGCGCAAACCAGCGTTATTTTTCTAGCCTGTTCCCTGGGATCCTGCTTTCCCCAGGCCCGGACAGATCTATTTTTCCGCTCTAAGCAGCTCCCCTGAAGGTTTTTGCCCGATTCTGTCTCAAACCCTCCCGCGTTTCATTGGTGTCTCGGGCACCGTGGCTTTGTTACCCTTCGTGGAAAACGCTTCTGATTCTGTTTGTCATGAGAATTAAAAGCGCAACCTTAAGCAGCCGGCCTCCTCTCGGTCCTTCCCTGCCATGTACAGTGTGTGAGATCGCCAGTTTCTGAGCCATATAGAACTCCCCGAACGGACGGCTTCTGAAAGAGCATCTGAGGCGAGAAAACCCGCTCACAACATGGGCCGGGCGCTTCCACATGTGGGAGCCCTGGTAAGGTGGGCCAGCCGGGTCCCCCGGGGCTTTGTGGCCACAGGCAAGCTCTCTGCTGTGTCTGAGCCTCAGTTTCCTGGTCTGCAAAATGGCAATTAAGAGCTATGACACCACCTGTTAATGTGATCCCCATGTGAGACCACATTTAATGTTCTCTCTCTTTGTCACACACACACACACACACACACACACACACTGCCACTCCCACTCCCACACACACAATGTTCTTAAGTACACATGCCATGGGGAAGTGAAGGCTTGGGCAGGCCGGTCAGCGACCCGACCCGGGCTTTTCATTGCAGTGGGCGAGTATTAGGAGCTGGTGGCCCTGCCTGAATGGCTAACACTGCTCTCCTGAAAGGCACGCAGCGAGGGTCAGGGTTAGCTCTTCCCCCAAGAATTGAGACAGAATGCAGATTTGGGGGTCACGGGCCCGGCCCTCCCACGGACATCTCGGCTTCCTCCTTTGTGATACGGCAGGGTGCACATTGATGACAACCCCTCCCCCCCAGTCCCTTCCAGCTCCCTCCCCACCAGGAATCCACTGCCCACCACTGGCGGGCCCTGCCATGCTGCCTCTCTGCCCCGTGGCACTCCCACCCTCCCAGCAGGCAGGAGGCCTTCCCTAGGCCCCCGTTCTTCTTCCCTGCTCATTCCCCTGCAGTGTCTCTATGTGTCCCACCGACCCTGGCCAGACCTCAGCCCTCTCTCCCTGGGGGGAAGGCTCTTCATATCAGAGAGTGCTCTGTGGTCAGTGCAGCCACAGAGTTTGATCTGGGCCATCGGGACCAGAGTCCAAGACGTGAGGCGCTCTCTGCCCTTGGAAGGGATGAATGTCCTTAGCCTGCAGCAAGGAAGCAGTGTCTCCTCAGGTTCCTAGGTGCAGAAGTCTGGTTTTCCTGCCCGGGCTTAAGAAAGAAGGCCTTTCCGCTTCCAGTGGGGGCCTCCTAACGCTCGCAGTGGGGGCCTCCTAACACTCGCAGTGGGGGCCTCCTAACGCATCCAGTGGGGCCTCCGAAGTACCAGCTCTCTGAGTTTGTCCAGAAAGGCTTTCTAGGGCCCAGGGGTGCTCTGGCATGAGGTCCCTCTCATCGTTACAGTCTGGGGGAGAAAAAGAAGAGCCTGCCGTTTCTGCCCGTTTTCAGAGAAACCTGAATCTAGTTGCTTGTCAAGTCTCTACCTGGCCCCACTTCCCCACCCACAAAAGGAAATAAATGGCCCCTGACCCAAGGGGAGTCAAGGCTAATTGCTTCCAGATCAGTTCTTCAGAAGGGAGGCCCCGAGCCAGTCCCCTAGACCGCCACCCAGACCTGGAGCCCACCCAAGGGCTTTTGCTGCCATCAGAGAGCATCCAACCGTGGCTGCTGCCCGCGCTGGGCAATCCAGGGTTTTAAGCTGCTAGGACTCTGCCTTTCCTCCCCTCACCAGAAGGCCATTTGTCCCCCGTGCCTCCATGTCACTCGTTCTCCCCCAAAGCCCGGTAGCAGTAGCGGGGTCCCGTTCCCCACCTGTCACACAGTCCACTCAGCCCGGTCGCCTTTTCCTGGTCAGATCCTTCTTGACCTTTGCACTCTTAACTGCCTCTTTCCAGACACTCCCGTGCCCAGTTACTTCTGGCCTCCTTGCTGGTTCATGGCCCGTGGAGACAGAATCGGGGACCCCAGCGCTCTGTCCAGGGGCCACGTGTCCTTCCCCCTGTGCTCCCCCACCAGCTGACGCCATCTCCATGCAGATGATTCCCGGAGCTGTCACCCGGGCCGGGTGTCTCACCAAACTGGATGTCCTTCCCAACCCGGGATCCCGACCCCAATTCATCATCTTTCCCCTGGAGCCCTCCGCCATTGTTGGGGATGCTGGGACCGCCCTGCCGGTTCATGCTGCCCTTTGCGGCTCATCCCCGCGGGGCCCTCTGAGATGGATCTGGTCCTTCCCCTCCTCCGCAGTCACCCCGAGGCAGCTCCTCCCCCTCCCTCCCCTGCTCCCAGCGCCTCTGTACTGAGCGGCCCCCTCGCAGGTTTGCTTGTGCGTATGTGTCCTGTGGTCATGAAGTGTGGCTTGTTTTCCCTCCAGCCCTTCCGAGGCTGCTGCGGAGAGCTTGCAGAGCTGGAGCAGAACCTTTTCTGGGCCTAAGGGGCCGGGATTCTCCTCGTGTAACTTGGATTTTGCTGTTGCTTCCACCTGTACTAAGTCGGCTTTGGCTAAGGCTGATTAAGTTACACCGCTTGTTGCTGGGTATTTTTAAATAAGGGCCATAAAGTGGAATGGTTTTACTGGGCCGGGCGACTGGTGTAAGGGGGGGGGGGAGAGAATGTTAACCCTTTGGGCAGCGGGCTAGATTCGTTCTAGATCTGCTCCTTTACCTGCGACAGAAGGCCTTCTGTCCTTGAGTAGCTGCGCAAGGGATGGGACGAGGGCGCCATTGTGAGTACTTCATGTGAGCCCCCCCAGCCAGGATGGGGGAAGGGCTCTCCAACCCCAGAATCTCGCCTTCGGGAGGCTGCGTACTTAGGTGCAGTCTGCGTTCTTCATCTCTCTGTCAGGCTCTCTGCCGGCCTCGTTACCCTGATGAGGTTCCCTGATCTTCCAGAGTTTTTTGGCTTTACCACATTGTTGACACGATATAAATGGGTCCGGTTCTGTTTGCTTTGCTTTGCGTCAGTTCAGACAGGTCTTCTGGGGTTTCTCCTCCTTATTTCTTATCGCTAGTAGTCCGTCACCTTTATACACCCGTAACTCATTCAGCTACTTCCTCATCAGTGGGGATTGCTTGAGGTTCCCAGTCTTGGCTGCCTCGAAAAGAGCTTTTCGTCCCTGCTTATTTGGTATAGGACTGTGCCATCACCCTCTTAACTATTGCCCTTTAATTCCTTCTTTTCTTCTCTCCCTCCTATTTCCTATCTGTTTTTGTACCCAAGTGTGTACATGCATCCTTCCCTCTTTTGACCAATTCGTGTGTGAACCCCCCAATCCTGTCTCCTCTGCCTTGTTTGCATGGCTGTCCACTTGGACACTAATCATGTGAGATAATTCCCACCCTGACCTTCTTTTCCCTGCCACCTCCCTCGGAGTATTCCTCCTCTTTTCTCTCCCATTCTTCTCTCTGGGAACACAGAGATCACCTCCCCATGTTAGAACGGAAGCCTTCTTTCTAACTTTGGCCCTTTATCGCAGGCAGGCCGTTCATGTTTATTGCTTTATGATTCTCTTCTTTTCTGTGTTTGTACTTCAACGTTTCCCTGCAGCTCCAGCCTTTTCTTCCTGACTACTTGGAAGTACTTTTCATTAAAGACTTATTCTTTCTCAGTTTTGCTGGATAAGTTATTCTTGATTGTAAGCCTAGGTCCTTGATTTCTAGAATATCATATTCTAAGCTCTCTGTTTCTTGATGGTGGGGCTGCTGAATTATGGGTGCTTCTGACTACCTCCTTAGAATTCTTTTCTGGATGCTTTCAATATTTTTTATCTCTTTCACCAGAAATCTCTGGATTTTGGCTATAATGTTCCTAGAAATTTCTACTCTATTATTTCTCCCTGGAGACAATCAGTGAATTCTTTCTGTTCCACTTTGACCTCTGATTCTAAGAGAGCTGGGCAATTTTCTTTTTAAGATTTCTGAAACCATGATGTCTAGAGTTTTTTGGGTGTGTTATGGCTTTCACACATTCTGTTGACTCTTAAATTTTCTCTCTTTGATCTGTTTTTCAATTTGGCTTGATATTTCTTGGTATCTCATGGAATCGTGGTTTCTATTTAGCCCATTATTATTTTCAGGGATTTGGGGTAAAGTTTTGTCTTTTTTATGCCAATCTGGTAATTCTCTTTCTAAATCTTTCTTCCCTAAATCTCATTTTTTTCTGATTTTTTTCCTCTTGTTTCATTGATTTAAATTTTTATAACTTTTTTTTA
>JAJPUD010016866.1:0-32864 GCA_023553655.1 Myrmecobius fasciatus
CAATAAAAGAAATCAAAGGATAAGGTCAAAAAGTATAAAAAAGGAAAGGAGAACAAAAAAAAAAAAGATGTGGTTGAAAAGGTGGTGAAAAGACCTTGAAAGCATTGCAATCAGAACTCAGGTCTGGCCCAAGGAATTGGTATATACTTGAGGTTTGCAATGTATTTTTGGAGAACCAGGCACAAGTAGAAATATGTTGCACCAAAAACATGAATTGAAAAGAAAAAGAAAGGGGTGCCTGTCACTATCTCAAAACCAATTGGCGGTGATACAAAGGGAGGAACTCATATGGTAAAAATTTGTAAAAACTACCTTGAGGATGTACCTAGAAAGCTGCTAAGTCATGGCAAAAAACTTTTAGTCAGCTTGTAAGGAGACTTTGAGCCAGCATCACCCAGGGCACACTTTTGATCATGCTCATGGGCTACCACAGGGACAAGCATGTAGTTTTCTTGAAGCAGTTGGCTATTGGCTTGCTATTTGTGGCTGGACCTCTGATCATCAATAATTTTCTATATGAAGAACCCATAAGAAATTTATCATTGCCACCTCTACCAAGGTTTACCTTTCAGGTGGAAAAATTCCAAATAATCTTACTAATTCTTATTTTGAGAAGAATAGGTTATGCAAAGCTAGATACCAAGAAGGAGAGATTTTTGACACAGAAAAAGAAAAATGCATGTTAATGGAGCAATGCAGGGTTAATCAGAAAACAGTGGACTTTCAGCTCCTGACCCCAAATCAGGAAAATTCCTCAGCAACATGGCTACCTACATTCTGCAGTCTTTCTCTGCAACAGAGTTTATCCTCACAAATTGTTTTAAATGCTTGTCAAAGAACTCTTATTAAAATATTTGGAACAGCTAAAAAAAAAGAAATCATGAGTTCAAATTTCACTTCTCTTGCAATCATTACTAACTGAAAAGAAGACTAGTATAGTGAGGTAATATCAAACTCAAATAGAAATGAGGCCCACTAACTCACATAGGGGCAAGTAGGTGTTGATAGAATCCCAGCCTGGAGTCAAGAAGACTTCCTATGATGTCATATACTTTCTAGCTATGTGATCCTGACCAAGACATTTAACCCCTATTTGCCTCAGTTTCTTTATCTGTAAAATGAGTTGGAAAAGGAAATGGTAAACCACTCTAGAATCTTTGCCAAGAAAACCCCAAATGGGGTCAAGAAAGTTAGACAAGATTGAACAATAACAACAAAACCAGTTCTAAGGATCCCTGAAAGACCCATATTGACTTAGTTTTAAAATGTAATGTTAACTATGTTTTATTATACTTTTATTTATTTGGTTAAATATTTACTAATTGTATTTTAATCTGGTTCAGGCCACACTTACAAGCATTGTGGGTTGTAAGTTTGACCTGTCTAATATAGTGAATAGAGCACTGGACTTGGAGTCAGGAAGATTGAATTTAAATACTGCCTCAAATTCTTACTAGCTGTGTGACTCTAGGCAAATTCTTAAGCCTCAAGCAGCCAGAGGGTACGGTGGATAGAGCATCAACCCTGAAGTCAGGAAAATCTGAGTAAACTTTTCTGGCTCTCAGTTCTTATATAAAAATTACAAATTGGGATTGGATTTGATGACATCAAAGTCCTCTCCCAACTCTAAATCTATGATGCTATGAAAGTTGTTTTCCCTTTAGAAAATCATATATTTTCAGACTTCAGTTTCCTCATCTACATAACATGCTTGGATTAGATGATTTATAAATCTTCAAATTTTATTATAACCAGAAGAATTCTCAAGGTTTCCCTGCCTACTTGTAGCCAACTATGCATGTTAGTTCAGTGTTTGGGAACATCAAGAAGCAATACTTAGAACCTGTTGATCATTACACCCATGACTCACTGTCTGAGTTGCACCATGTAACTGTGACTTTCTGTTAGGGTGAGGGGACAGGACAGCTCACCCATTTCTCCAAAGTGACAAACATGCAGCTAGAAGCACATGGCAGCTAATATACAGAGACAAGCCTGCCACTGCTTCTGTTTTATGTTTCTTTCCTGAGTATAAGTAACTGAAACATCAATCTTGAAATAGATCATCTGTATTTAGAAATTATCTCATGAATTTGGGAGTTACTGAGATGTTGGTTGATTTCTCATTTGCAGCTAACTAGCAGCAGAAAGAGGTTTCTGCATCAGAGAAAATGACAAGAAGAGAAGACTAAATTCTTGCCTGGATGACCTAAAGACATTGCCAAAGAGGGTATGATCCATAGTCAAGATGAAATGTTATGATACCTATTTCTTAGACTCCTAAAAAATACCTGTCCCATATCTGATTCATGTTGACGATTTGAGTACTTTTCTGCTCTTTGAGAGGACTTTAGACATAATCCAAACCTAAGCTTTAAGTAAATATTCCCTTGGATAACAAGGTTGACATAGGAGGCCAAAGAGCCTGAGAAAATAAGTCTGATCATTTCATTAGAGGTTAGTTCCCCTCAGAACTGATCCTGGTCCATACCACATGTAAGCATCTACAATAGATATGTCCCTTAGTGAAAAAGGAGAAAGTGCAGTATCCTGTTCTCTGTAGGTCTAATAGGTGTAATTATTGCTAAATAATGATAAAGTTTTTATTGACAGAGAAGACAGGGACAGTAAAAATCCTATGAACAGTAAAAATATTGATGGATAGATACTGATAGATAAGTTGCTTTTTAAAAAAAATTTAACCTCTTGTTAAAGTTATTTAATATAACCATTTTTAAAAATTCATCTTAAACATTTAAACAGTAAATTTCATGTAGTAGTTTTAAGGGGGATAATTTCTTTCTGAGAAATCAAAAAACT
Source organism: Myrmecobius fasciatus (assembly GCA_023553655.1). Lineage (NCBI taxonomy): Eukaryota > Metazoa > Chordata > Mammalia > Dasyuromorphia > Myrmecobiidae > Myrmecobius > Myrmecobius fasciatus. Next base: position 2,821 of record JAJPUD010016866.1, read on the forward strand.
GATTATATTTTTATATGCTCAGCTTTTATAAAAGAATCTCTCTTTTCTCTAGCAGGGTATAGAAAAAGGTGAAAAAAAAATTCTCTTCAGTAAAATGAAAAAAAATCCAAGGAATTCCAGTAATAAAAAACATACAGACTACAAAAAATTGCCAAATCCATTATTTTTTCAGATATCTTTAAATAAAGAAATTTAGAGTTAAGTCAGAAAATACATCTTGATGCCACTCCAGGATACTCAGAACTCCAGGACTGGGTATCTGAAGTAGGTGGATCATAGAACAATATTTAACAGTGAGAAAGATCACATGATCAGAACTTCCCCAGATCCAGGATAAAGATTTCACCCCTCATTTTTTCTCCTATTTGCCAGTTGAAAACATACCAATGGAGATCCTTTTCATATACATTATTTCTAAATGGAGTCCAGTCTCCCTTATTGCTTTCTTCCTTTCCTACAGCTCTCACAGTTCATTTACTTCTATTGAAAATGGCTTTCCCACATGAAACTTGGCATTCTGGACTGCACATATAATAAAGTCATCAAACCTGACCAGTGCAATAATGTTCATGCAGAGAACAGAATGAAATCAGTGCCAGAAGTGTAAAAACATGCGCTTGTTCTTTCAATGTGGCAAAACCCATGTCTCAGCAGATTCCATTTCATGTGAATTTCAGAAGATCCTGCTAAAAACATTATTACCTTGTCCTTCTGCTTTTTATTCTTGATCTTTCTCACTCACAAAATTTGCCTACATCACACTAGAAAACCTTCATCAATTTGGACAATACCAATTCAACATTCATCATCATCAGACACACATTTGGCTAAAATTTGTCTTGTACTATCCATAAAGACATGTTTGCCTAACAAATCAATAGGAAAACAAGACTCTGAGAATATTTTTTGCCTGATCATGAAAATAAATTGTTTTCAGACCCTTCTAAAACTTTAGTTATGCTGTTTTCATAAAATAGTTAATTTTCCAATTATATATTTTTACTCATTTATTAAAACAGGTTCAATAAAACTTAAGTATGATAGAACATTGTTAATCATTCTTACAGGGATTGAGAGGCATTATTTTAAAAATATTTTATAATTAACACACAAAAAAATCCAAATTGTTCTTTCCTCTCCTTAGCCTGCATTAGGGATGTTCCACTATATATTGTGAGTTTGTATTTCACTTTATATATTATGCTCTAAACAATGATATTTTAATGCTCTCTAATATTTTAGTAAGGAGTCTAAAAAATAGATGTTATTATCTAATTGCTTATTAGAGATAATATTCTTGACTCTTTTCATTGTCTTGAAATATTAAGTTCACTTGCTGATCTCATGTTGTTGAGAGACTATATTAGCTCATGTGGAATGGAAACTTAATGACACAAAGCAGCAACAGATATTCATGGTATGGAGTCACCATTCGCTATAGACTCACGCATCCTCTACTCCATTAAGATCTCTCCAACCCTGCTTGTGACACATCCACAAATGTGATCTCTCTTTTCGTTCTTTATCCTGACCACAATCTCTAGGATAACATTGCTAACTCACCTAGATACCTTTTTCTGATACAAAGTAAGATGCTTACTCTGATATTACCTTCCAAGTTCCATTTGGAGTAGTAGCCACTTTTCCAGAAGTGAGAAGGGGGGAAAGAACTTTTTGCCTTAATAGGTTCTAGTAATATGAGAAGAGGGACCTGTGGTTTTCCATTTTTATAATTCTACCTAAAAGCCCAAGCATTTTGGGAAATTGCTAAGCTTACTTTGTGAAGATTATCCAATATGACTTGTTATAGAACAGAATTTGACCACACAATGAGATCTATGAAACTAGATCCTCCCAATATGTGTCTATGTCATTATCAAGTTGAGAGGTATTTTTGGAAAGTTAAAGCTTATTTGTTTCATTAACTAATGTAAAAGATAAAATGAGTGGTAATTCTATTTCTGTAAAATCTATACTTTTCAGTTCAATAGTGAGAAAGAAGGCTGCTTAGAACTAAATACTACCTTTGATGTTTTCCCTTTTTCTTTGACTTCAGAATTCTTTAAATTGGAAGATGCAGATGCATTCTCTATGATTTTATTATAGTTAACCTAATTTGAAAAGTATCGGAACAAGATGTAACAGGCTTAAATTGTATCAGAAAATGTTCAAGTTAGATAGAAGGAAGAACTTTCTGGTAGGAAGAATTGTTAAGTACTTCAACAGACTGTTTAAGGAAGTTAGGGAATTTTTGTCATTGTAGATTTTAAAGATAAAACTTTGGCAAAATTCATGAAATCTAAGGGACCAGATGAAATAATTTTTGAGGTGTCATTTAAATTTGATATTATTTTATGATTTTCTTTTAATTACTATTTTCAAACCATCCATATACATATTTAAAATCAAAATAGATAACTATAAAATTTTGTTCAATAATCAGTTCTTCCATCAGAACTACCAATGTGGCATAGAGAAAATGTATTATTATTCCCAAGAAAGATTATGAACTTTGCTGTGTGAACTTGCATAGTCACTTTTTCAAAGATTTCTTCATTCTTTCCTTTGGATAAACAGAATTATAATGTTTATTCTCTACAAGTTCTGGAAATTTGTCCCTGAAAATGAGCATATGTGACTTGGATCATCAAAGGAACCTGCTGGGTGGAACAAATGACAGATGTGAAGCTCCTGGGATCCTGTAGTCACTAGGGAATGTCAAGCTCTGAGACTGCTGAATGGGGTCAGCATACCCTTTCTTCTGGTGGCCCTGGAGATCCTGCAGAGTCACTTAATGGTAAATGAATCTTTTAACCAAAAGCTTGTAGTCTTATTCGCAATATGTCTACATATGTTTCTTAGATGTTTCTCCCAATAAAAACTCTTCCTAAATAAGGAAACAATTGAAATAGCTTCATAAACCACTTCTTCTGTGTAATCAATTGAAGCATTTTTTAAACAATTTTGACCTATGTTCTACTTCTATCCAATTTTCCTCTGTAAGATTCCTACCACAAAATTGATTGATCACACCTTTTCCTCTCCTAACATCTGCATAAGACAGACATATGCATTTGGGTACCAAGTTTAACAAGGGGATTTGCAAATATTTAATTGGTCCAAGATTATAGTGAATGGCTAAACTAGAAGTAGAAACACTGTACTCCTACCTTCCTACATACTGCAGGCAAGAAAGTAGACACATGGGTTTCATGCATTAAATTTTTAAACCCCTTAAAAAGTGTTGGGGTATTATATTTTTACAAAACCTACAAGAATGTGCAAGATTCTCTTAAAAGTTTGATATGGGAAGATGGCAGAGATCAGAGAGGAGTCTCTGTAACCTCCTCTAACCTTCCCTCAGACCAACAACATATGAAGCCTCTAGACTGATTTTGAAGCAAAAAAATTCACAATATCTGGAGGACAACACATTTCTAGAAGAAGATACTCTGGAAGAACTTCAAAACAGGTCTGTTTTAAATGGGCAGGGGGGTGGTCTGCTGAACCCAGACTGCAGCACAGGGAGACCAGGGCAGGGAGCTGGAGCAGGGACCTGAAACAGGAGTCTCACAGGAGTCGGAACAGGAGTGGGAGTGTTGTGCTTTTTATACACCTGGGAGTCTTCTGCGGGCCTCTTGGGCCAATCTGTCCTGATTGTGGGCAGATGGATTGGAGGGTCTGCCTTTTTGGGTGGGGTAGATTGTGAACCACTGAACCCCTGATGAGCATCTGACCTAGCTGCCATTACACCACACCCTAGGGCGATCAATCAATCAGCAGAACTGATCAGCACCTGAAATAATTCAATCAGCAGAACTGCCCCAGGGTGAACTAAAGCAGAACTACCCAGCACCTGAAATAACTCAATCAGCAGAACTGCCCCAGGCTGAATTAAAGCAGAACTGCCCAGCACCCGAAATAACTCAATCAGCAGAACTGCCCCAGGCTGAATTAAAGCAGAACTGCCCAGCACGTGAAATAACTCAATCAGCAGAACTGCCAAACACCTGAAATAACTCAATCAGCAGAACTGCCCCAGGGCAAATTAAAGCAGCTGTCCCACCTTTGCCTTGAACAGACCTCATACCTTTAAAAAAAAATGAATAAAAAACCAAAAAGAGCTCTCACCATAGACAACTTTTATGGAGAGAGGGAAGAACAGATCTCAAATCCCCAGGCCCCTAAAGGTAAAGCAACTCCAGAAAAAGCCCCAAAGAGAGACATAAATTGGTCTCCATGTCACAAGGCTTTCTCTGAAGATTGCATAAAGGATCTTAAAAGAGAGTTGGAAGAAACATGGGGAAACGAAATGAGATCACTGCAAAATAAAATGGAAAAAGACTACAAGGAACAAACTGGCCAAGTACAAAAGGAGCTAAAAACAGTAACTGAAGAAAACAAGACATTAAAAATTAGAATCGAACAATTGGAAATGAATGATTCATCAAGACTTCAAGAATCAGTCAAACAAAAACAAAAAAATGAAAAGATAGAGAAAAACATGAAATATCTCCTAGGAAAAACAACTGACCTGGAAAATAGATCTAGGAGAGACAATCTAAGGATTATAGGGCTTCCTGAAAGCCATGATGAAAAAAAGAACCTAGACACTATCTTCCAGGAAATCATAAAAGAAAACTGCCCTGATATTTTAGACCCAGAAGGCAAAATACTTATTGAAACAATCCACTGATCACCTCCTGAAAGAAACCCAAAAATTAAGTCCCCCAGAAATATCGTGGCTAAATTCCAGAACTATCATACCAAGGAAAAGATATTATAAGAAGCCAGAAAGAAACAATTTAAATATTGAGGAGCCACAATTAGGATCACATAGGACCTAGCAGCTTCTACTTTGAAGGATCGAAGGGCCTGGAATCAGATATTCCAAAGGGCAAGGGAACTTGGATTACAGCCAAGAGTAAGTTACCTAGCTAGAATGAGCATTATCTTCCAGGGAAGAAGATGGTCATTCAATGATACAGGAGAATTTCACCTATTTCTACTGAAAAGACCAGAACTGAACAAAAAATTTGATCTACAAACACAGAACACAAGAGAAAGATAAAAAAATAACAAGAAAAAAAAACTCTTGAGAACTATATTTATGTTATAGATACTTATAGAATGAGGGTTGATTTTATGAATTTATTGTTACATTATGATTATTATGATATGATTATTGTGATTTTATGATTATTATGATATGATTATTGTCATTTTATGATCATTATGATATGATAAACTGAAAAAGAAATTAGAGGTAGAAAAGCGATAACACTGGAAGAAGAGGAAAAGGAGGTAAAATAAGGGAAATTACATCACATGTAGAGGCAAAGAACACCAATAATGATTGAGGGGAAAAAAAGGGAAGGGAATGAGAATTGTGTTAATCTCTATCTCATCAGATTAGGCTCTGAGGGAATAATAGATGTATTGGGTATCAAAAAGAAACTTGTCCTATCTTATAAGAAAACAGGAGGGAAAGGGGGGAAAAAGGGGTGAGACTCTAAAGGTGAAGGATTGTTAGAGGGAAGTGGTTATCAAAAGCAAAATAGTAGGGAGGAGGGAAAGGGGATAAGAAAGAGAAAAGCATAAGCTAGGGTAAATAAGATGGCAGGAAATACAGAATTAGTTATTTTAACTGTGAATGTGAATGGAATGAACTCTCCCATAAAGCAAAAGCGGATAGCAGACTGGATTAAAAAACAGAATCCAACAATATGTTGTATACAAGAAACACATCTAAAACATAGAGATACATACAGGGTGAAGGTAAAAGGCTGGAGCAGAATCTATTAAGCTTCAGGTGAACAAAAAAAAAGCAGGGGTAGCAATCCTGATCTCAGATCAAGTAAAAGCAAAGATAGATCTAATTAAAAGAGACAAGGAAGGAAACTATATCTTCCTAAAGGGTACCATAGACAATGAAGCAATATCAATACTAAACATATATGCACCAAGTGGTATAGCATGGAAATTCCTAGAGGAAAAGTTCAGAGAGATGTAAGAAGAAATAGATAGCAAAACTATACTAGTGGGGGATCTCAACCTCCCTCTCTCAGAACTAGATAAATCAAACCACAAAATAAATAAGAAAGAAGTTAAGGAGGTAAACAAAATGTTAGAAAAGTTAGGTATGATAGATCTTTGGAGGAAATTAAATGGAGACAGAAAGGAGTTTACTTTCTTCTCAGCAGTCCATGGAACTTATACAAAAATTGACCATGTGTTAGGACACAAAAATCTCAAAATCAAATGCAGGAAGGCAGAAATAGTAAATGTATTTTTTTCAGATCATGACGGAATAAAAATCACATGCAATATAAGGCCAGGAGAAAATAGACCAAAAAGCAATTGGAAACTAAATAATTTTATCCTAAAGAATGAATGGGTGAAACAGCAAATTACAGACACAATTACTAATTTCATCTAAGAGAATGACAATAATGAGACAACATACCAAAATTTGTGGGATACAGCCAAAGCAGTAATAAGGGGAAATTTTATATCTCTAGATGCTTATTTACATAAACTAGGGAAAGAGAAAATCAATGAATTGGGCTTGCAACTAAAAAAGCTAGAGACAGAACAAATTAAAAACCCCCAATCAAATACCAAACTTGAAATCCTAAAAATAAAAGGAGAGATTAATAAAATTGAAACTAAAAAAAAAACTATTGAATTAATAAATAAAACTAAAAGTTGGTTTAATGAAAAAACCAACAAAATAGATAAACCTCTAGTTAATTTGATTAGAAAAAGGAAAGAGGAAAATCAAATTGTTAGTCTCAAAAATGAAAAGGGAGAACTTTCCACCAATGAAGAGGAAATTAGAAAAGTTTGACATGGGTGAATTAGTAATCTATCATGTTGCACCTGGCTCAAAAGGATTCAATTTCATTGTTATTGAACTTAACAAGCATTGTTAGTGCTTCAGTGAATTTTTATAGATTTACAGACAAGAAACGAGGACAATTTCTAATGGCAATAGATGTAAAAAATATTGCTTGATTTCTCCTATAGACATTTCTTGGTTGTTATTGGTGCATTTTGGTTAATGAAATAGGACTTAAATGTTTAAGAATCTTGTGACATTTTTAGATGAAAATACTGTCCCCTACAAGGAAGGCCCTAAATTTTGGAGGAATAAAAAACTTTTATGAAGTAAATGTTAAAGAGGGAAAGGACCTTAAAGATCATCTGGTTCAACTGCTTCATTTTTTATAAGGGGAAAATAAGGTCTAAAGAAAGTAAGAGAGCTGTCCAAGATGACACAACTAGCCAAAGACAAAGCCAGTACTCAGAACTCTAATGTTTTATCTTGTAATTGAATATTTTTAATACTATATCATACTGCAAATTTTTGAGGCTCATAGATCTGCAACCCAGTTACCAAGGAGAAAGTAGACCAAACCCTAAATTGTAAGTGGTGCTTTATTAAATTTATTGAAATCTTTCTACAACCTATATGGAATCACTGAACCTAGAATCAATCAGATGTAGCATCTGCATCTTTCATAACAGTGAGGTGCACTTAGAGTTCTGTCTTGTTCTGTCCTCCGAGAATGAAGGAATTTCACATATATTGGAAAATATTGGGGGATAGGAGCATATGTACACATATGTTTGTGTATAGCAATATATTCTGTATAAATGTTTTTTTTTCCTTCTGATAATTGGGTCACAGATTTTTAGGCCAATATCTATACCTACTGAATTCATACAGGGCTGGAGCAAATAGCATGTACTATATGTGTATATATATTTAAAACACATATGTAAGCATATTGTTTATTATATATTATATAAGGAATAGTTCATTTTCAAAAATTTAAAACATATTAAAGGAAATGCAGTTGATAAATATACAAGAATGTTTATTGTGCACTAGGGAGTAGAATGATGCTAACAAGGCACTGTGGGAGTTAATCAAAAAAATTGTCACAATGTTTTGAAAAAACAGCAACATTTGCTGCTGTTAAGAATACTGAAGTTTGGTCTGTGTCCAATAATGAGCAGTATCATAATATGTTCAGTGCCATAGAGTGACATAGTTTTCATTTAGTCAGTGTTTCACAATAAAGAGAAAAGTAGAAATGTCATTTCCTGGAAACATACATTTAATTCTCATTTTCCTTTAGAGTGAAAGTCATACAGATCAGAAATCCCCTCATATAGAAAAAAGCAAACCCATAACCTTACACAGAAATGTAGATAGAGAAACAATATTATGCAAAGATAAACAAAATTGAATCCAAAATGAACTTTGTAAATTAAACTGAATATTAAATTTAATTTATCTTTCCAGTTAATAAAGAACTAAAACATGAAGTCAGGAATGTACTACTATAAAACTATCCCCTGGAGTTATTATCTTATTTTATTTTCCCTTTCACAGATCAAATCCCAGAAAAAAAATTTATCTAAGCTTATTGCCTCCATTGAAGAATGAATTTCACTCATTCTTCAACCCATCATAATTGGACTTCCAATCTGCATCATTTGAGTATAGCTGTTGTCTCCAAGGTAACCAGTGACTTCTTTATTGCTAAATTCAATATACTTAACTGACCTAGAAAAATAACAACAAAATTCATCTGGAAAAACAAAAGGTCAAGAATTTCAAGGGAATTAATGAAAAAAATGCAAATGAAGATGGCCTAGCTGTACCAGATCTAAAACTATATTATAAAGCAGTGGTCACCATTTGGTACTGGCTAAGAAATAGAGTAGTGAATCAGTGGAATAGGTTAGGTTCACAGGACAAAATACTCAATGACAATAGTACTCTAGTGTTTGATAAACCCAAAGACCCCAGTTTTGGGGATAAAAACTCACTATTTGACAAAAACTGCTGGGATAATTGGAAACTAGTATGGAAGAAATTAGGCATTGACCCACACCTAACACCATATAACAAGATAAGGTCAAAATGGATTCATGATCTAGGCATAAAGAATGATATTATAAACAAATTAGAACAATGTAGGATGGTTTACCTCTCAGACCTGTGGAGGGGGAACGAATTTGTGACCAAAGAAGAACTAGAGATCATCATTAATCACAAAATAGATGTTTGACTATATCAAGTTAAAAAGTTTTTGTACAAACAAAATGAATGCAGACAAGATTAGAAGGGTAGCAGTAAACTGGGAAAATATTTTTACATTCAAAGGTTCTGATAAAGGCCTCATTTCTAAAATATATAGAGAATTGACTCAAATTATAAGAATTCAAGCCATTCTCCAATTGACAAATGGTCAAAAGATATGAACAGACAATTTTCAGATGAAGAAATTGAAACTATTTCTAGTCACATGAAAAGCTGCTCCAAATCACTATTGATCAGAGAAATGCAAATTAAGACAACTCTGAGATACCACTACACACCTGTCAGATTGGCTAAAATGACAGGAAATGATAATGACGAATGTTGGAGGGGATGTGGGAAAACTGGGACACTGATACATTGTTGGTGGAACTGTGAACGGATCCAATCATTCTGGAGAGCAATTTGGAACTATGCTCAAAAAGTTATCAAACTGTGCATACCCTTTGACCCAGCAGTGTTTCTATTGGGCCTATATCCCAAAGAGATTTTAAAGGAGGGAAAGGGACCCACATGTACAAAAATGTTTGTGGCAGCCCTTTTTGTAGTAGCTAGAAACTGGAAACTGAAGGGATGCCCATCAATTGGAGAATAGCTGAATAAATTATGGTATATGAATGTTATGGAATATTATTGTTCTGTAAGAAACGACTAGAAGGATGATTTTAGAGAGGCCTAGAGAGACTTGCATGAACTGATGCTGAGTGAAATGACCAGAACCAGGAGAACATTATACACAGCAACAAGACTATACAATGATCAATTCTGATGGACATGGTTCTCTTCCACAATGATGTGATTCAAACCAGTTCCTATTGTTCAGAGATGAAGATAGTCATATACATCCAGAGAGAGGCCTGTGGGAACTGAGTGTGGACCACAACACAGCATTTTAACGCTTTCTGTGAATATTTCCATGCATTTTGTTTTCCTTCTTAGGTTGTTTTTTTTTCTTCTCTTTCTAGATCTAATGTTTCTTGTGCAGTAAGATAACTGTATAGATCTGTATAGATATATTGGATTTGTCTTATAATTTATCCCATTTAGCATGTATTAGATTACCTGTCATCTAGGGGTGGGGGTGGAGGGAAGGAGGGGAAACGCTTGGAAAAAAAAATTTTTTTGCAAGGGTCAATGTAGAAAAATCACTCATATGTTTTGTAAATAAAAAGATTTTAATAAAAAAATTTAAAAAAGAAAGAATGGTAGGAATTCAAGGAAGAACAATACTGTCAAATATAATAACTATGTATGATAAAAAAAATAAATTCAATATACTTTTGTCAGGCATCCTTCTTGCCCTCTCTGTAGCATTTGAACACTGACCATCCTCTCTTTCTTTGCTAATTTTTTTTGACACTTTTTTTTATTGTGGTTTTCTTCCTGTCCCATATAACTGTTCCTTCCTATTCCTCTGTGCAAGATCAGATCATCCATGTCCTACTTCAGTGCATTGAGATATTCTAAGACTCTGGCCTGCAAGCCCCACCTCCTATTCTTTTCTCCATTTATTCTCATGAGGACTTTATCAGCTCTCATGGATTCAGTTATCATCTTTATGTGGATGACTCCCAAATTGACATATCCAGCCTTCATCTCTTTCCTGAGCTTCAGAACAGCATCTCCATCTGCCTGCTGGCTTAACTTGCAGGCTTAACATGCTGAAAACTGAAGTCATTGTCTCTTCCCCTAAATCCATCCCTCTTCCAAACTTCCCTGTTTCTGTTGAGGATACCAAAATGCTTCCAAATACCTAACTTCACAATCAAGGAGTCATTCTCAAAATCTTAATTCAATATTTCCCACAGCCATTTCTTTTTCTCTATTGAAACTATTACCATCCTAGTTCAGGCCCTCAACACCTCTTGCCTGAACTATTACAATGTGTCTTAACTAAGTTTCCCTGTATCTTTTTTCTTCCCATTCCAAAACATCATCTATACAGTTGTCAAAGAGATACTGCTAAAGTACACATGTAATGATCTTTTTCCTATATTTATGAAGTTTAGTGGCTCTCTATTATCTCTGTGATAAGATAAAACTCTTATTATGACATTTAAAGCCTTTCACTATCTGACTACAATCTATTGCTGTAACAGGAAAATTGGAGAAGCAGTTCCTTTGTGCATATTCGTATTTGTGAAAGCATTTGGACAGCTCAAACTACATATTCTGTAGTTGCCTTAAACTCAAGACATTTAGAACATTAACCATTGTCTTTTCTGCCAAATATTCCCTCTTTCCAAACTTCCCTGTCACGTTCAAAGTCACCACTATCCTCCCAGTCTTCTAGGCTTGCAAATGTCAGCATTATCTGAAACTCTTCCCTAGAACCCACACTACATAGCCAGTGAATTTCTAAGTGTTATTTATTCTACTTTCACACTTGTTTTTTCCATTTAAATGACTGTCAACCAGATATAGGCCCCCATCACTTCATTCCTGGACTATTTCAATAGTCTTCTGGTTGGTCTGCCCTGTCTCATGTCTCTCCTTACTCTTCCATCCATTTGCTAGAGTGATGCTCCAAAAGCATACATCTGACCATGTTACTCTGCCCCCCCATTCTATCTCCACTCAATAAAATCCTGTGGCTACTTATTAACTCCAAAACCAAGGCTTGGAGAGGCTTTCTTTGTCATTTAAAGCCTTTCACAACCTCACTCTTCCTATATTTTCACCCTTCTCACACCTTACTTCCCTCTACTTGTACAACCCAGAAATCCTTACCTTCTTCCTGTTAATCACATAAGATGCTTCATTTCCCTATTCTGTGCCTTGTTCAGTGGCTATGCCCATTCCTGACATGGTAGCCCCTTTCACAGGGTCTCCCTGCATTGTATCAAGGCTCAGTTTAAATCTTACTTTCTAGAAGTCTTTTCAAGTCCTTCCCTTTTTTCACTTACTTCCCTTCATACCACTCTCTCTCCAAGATTATCTTCTATCTTATTATGTATATCTCTTGCATGCATGTTTTCAAGTTGTCTCCCCAATGAGATTGTAAGCTCCTTGAGAGCAGAGACTGTTATATTGTTATTGTTGTCATCTATTTGTCTGGGTATTTTGCAAGGCAATTAAATTAGGTTAAGTGACTTGCCCAGTTAGTATTTGTCAAGTTTCTGAAGTTGGATGTGAACTCAGATCCTCCTGATTCCAGGGCTGGTGTTCTACCTATCATACCACCTAGCTGTTCTTCAAGAAGAGACTGTTTTTGCCTTTTGTTGGATCCCCAGTGGTTAGGAGCACAGTATCTGGCACACAGTAAGGACTTAGTAAATGTTTAGTGAGTGATTGACAAAAAAGAAGTGTTGACAGACACTCAAAATTTTTTATATGAAAATGCCTGCAACAGCTATTAAATATAGTCAATGGCCATGAGGGATTTATTTTGATAAGACTTTTTGGTATTTTCTTTCAAATTAGCTAAACAATTTCTACCTAATAACCAACATTTATATAACACTTAATAGTTTGCAAAGGACTTTTACTATATTATCTCATTTGATCCTCCCAAATATCTTGTGAAAGTAGGTGCAATTATTATTCCCACTTTATAGATAAAGAAATTGAGGCAGATAGAGGTTAAGTTCAACAGAGTCCCACAGCTAATAAATATCTGGGGATTAATCTAAACCCAGAGATACTCCTGGCTTCAAATTTACTGCTCTAATAAATCCTATATTTTTGGAAGAACAAACTTCTTTTAAGCAAGTTATCAGAAAAGATGGCTGTGCAAAATCCAGAAACATTGAAACTTATGGGGGTGTGGAGGGACACTTTCTGTTTCTTTTCCATCTTTCAAGTGGTGATCAACAAGTGGGTTGTTTTTTCTGAAGCTCATCTATATCACTGTCTTTGATGCCTCTTGAAGATATTTCTTTTGGTCATAATATTCTTTCAAACACATTTTAATTATCATGGGATAAACACAGTAGAACTTCCAGCATGATGTTGAGAGTCTGGGATTGTAGAAATAAAACAGAACTTCCTTTCAAAAATAAATTCGGATGTGCACTGAGAGCCTCATCCTCCTAATATTTGTGCTGGCAGAATTTCTATTGTTGAATGACAGCATTTGACAAGAACTTTGTGAAAATATAGTCTTGACTTAGTATAGTGTAAACACACTGGTTTTCCAAAACATATATATTTCAAGGAAGACAACGATAGCTATAATGAACAACTTGGAACAGAATCAGCTATGTATTTTAATGATAATGATGATGACAATTAATAGCTAACATTTATGTAGTGCTCACTGTGTGATAGGCACTGTGTTTAGTAAGCAATTTACAAAAGTTATCTCATTTGATCCTCACAATAACTTGGGGAGCAAGGTGCTATTATGATCCCCATTTTATAGATAAGAAAACTGAGGGAAATAGAGATTAAATAACTTGCCCAGAATCACTGTGGTGGATAATTAATAATAACTGGGGAAATAGTCTAAGCTATACAATTTATTAGCAAAAAAAGGCATGATAGGGGCAGCTAGGTGGCGCAGTGGTTAGAGCACCAGCCCTGAAGTCAGGAGGACCTGAGTTCAAATCTGGTCTCACACACTTAACATTCCCTAGCTGTGTGACCCTGGGCAAGTCACTTAACCCCAATTGCCTCAGCAAAAAGCAAAAAAAAAAAAAAAAGGCATGATAAACAGATTAGTGGACTCCCCAATAAGTCCAAAGACTCTAAGCCCAGAGTGAGACAGATTTTTACATATAAAACAATTAATCAAATAAGACCAATTAATTAAAAGAAAGCAATTAACAGGATACAAGCCAAGATACAAAATTAGGTAATCTGATTCTAATTGGTGGAAAGATTAGGGACTTTCCCAGTTGAGAAAGGGAAAGATAGAATTTTGGTTGAGTTGGGGGGTGGGAAGGGTAAGTTTCAGGGTCTTTATTTTCCCAGAATTGAGAGATGCTAATTAATTATATCCACCTGCATTTGTAAAACGAAAGTTTATAATTCCCCCTTGTATGATTTGCAGAAAAATAAGATGGAAGATAATAAATGTAGCACCATAAGCTGGTCACTTTTCCTAAGGTAGAATCTAACTAGTTCTCTTGATTCCTACACAAAAACAATTCCATTTTGTCATGAACCTTTATTCTATTTTGCTATCACATAGATAGTAAATATTTACTGTCATATTTCCATTAGGATCTTCTTGACTACTAATCTGGCATTCTATCCACTGCACCCACTTAGCTGCGCCAATTATTTGAATCACAGTTCTTTCAATGGACCCAGAGGCAATAGACAAAGCTTATCAAACACTTATTATGGAACAATGACTAAGCTAAGCACTGGAGATACAAACTGAAAAAAACAAAATGTCTTGCCTTCAATAAGCATTTTAATGGGAGAGGGGGGAGAGAGAAATATATAGGGGAAAATAGAAAAGGCACATAGGTATGGTATATAAATGACTGGGAAGTAGCACATTAGTCTGATTGTGGGCAAGATAAGGTAGAAGCTCACTTAGTAGAGTTATGGGATCTCAGGGCAGCATCCAAAGTTACCATAGTGGAAGGTGGTGGAAGACAGCAAGACGAAGAAGATGGCCGAAGCATTAGCTTTTTATCTCTGATATATTAGACTAGATTCATTTTCAGGGTCCTCTTTCTGGTAATGATCTTGATGGTTCATGTCTCTACCCAGAAACTCCCCTGGGAGCACAATAATTTGGCTTATTTCTCTCAGAGACTCCTCACCTTCTCTGGTTATGCATGCAAGCTACCAAAGGCATTAAGCAAAGGTCAAGTTTATTTTGAATAGTCAGGAACACAGAAGGGATTCATGAAGGCTTAGGCTCGAAGCAAAGACTTTAGGAGAACTCTTTTTAGTGAATTTTCCCCAGAGGTTTGGCTCACAGTCCCACAAACTCTCAAAACCACTTAAGGAAGCCATTGGATTGATAGTCAAGTCCTAGATTTCAAGGCTGGAGCAGCAATGCCATCTGTTTCTAGCTTCCCTTTGGCTTGTGGTGGGGCTGCTTGGCTTCAGTAGTTTGGCAATAATAGTTCCTTTACAACCAGACCATGTTTCTTGGCATAGCACCAAGAGTCAGGCAGTTTCCAAACACTAGCCCATGACTGGCTTACCTCTTGGACATTGTCAAAATGGTTCTGGCAGCGTGAATTGGACATGCACCCTTCTCCTACTCAGTCTCGTCAGCTTTTCTCCATCCTGCGTGGTTGGTTACTAATCCAGAAACTCTTGCTCTGCACAAGCATTCTTGGATTCTCTCAACAATGGGAAGTGGGAAAAGAAATAGTTGTCCAAATGTCTATCATCACATGTTCATTACATTAATATTACTTTTTCTCAGATTTGTCATTGAACTTATTCAGATACTGCCAAATACAAATTAAAGCCCAATAGATAGAAAGCCATTGATTAGAAGAAAGTCTCCATAGATAGTAAAATAATAATAGCAGCTTATTTTTTGTGAAAGTGAAGAATTAGAAATAAAATAATGTCCATTAGGGAATATAGGGAATATATATATATACATATATATAGGGAATGACTAAAAAATTATGATACAAGAATATAATGAAATAGGAATGTTGTTAGGATAAATTGGATGAATGCAAAGAAACACAGAAAGATCTACATGAACTGATGTGTAAATAGAAAGAAAAATCACACAAAAAAGTTTAAAATGAATGTTGCAAAATTAAAGAGAATAAGCATGGCTTGAAAGAAGAGATATGAGAAGATCCTCCCATTCTACCACCCCTTTGCAGAGGCAAGAGACCCATAAATGTTACACATTACACAAATTAAGATTTTTGAAATGGCTGATTATGTTGATTTTTTTCTCTCTTTCTTTTTTATATTAAAAATACCATTTGTTATATAGAATAATTCTCTGGGAGGAGGAAAGGAAAGATTCTGAGGGAAACTGTGGTGATGTAAAAAACAAAAAACATTGACAAAAACTTATTTAAAAAAAAAAAACAAAGAAAAGTCCAAAGAGCATGATATCAATAGTTGGAAGCATATTATAAAATATTACTTCTGAGGAAGAAATATACAGAAAATAAGTAGACAATATCAAGGGAAAATATGATTTGAAAAGCAGGTACAAAAATCATGGGGCAAAAAGGAGAGATAATAGATGGGTTAGACCTTTCTGAATGCTATCCTGGTACTTCAGAGAGAATAAAGGAACTAGAGGAAAGTCTCCACTATGTTGGGTGGCTCCTTTATAAGGGATTTTTTAAAAGACATGAACAAAGATTGTACAGGATCATAAGGGATCACAATTTTTTTCCTTGGAAGGAGGAACAAACAGCAATGAAATGACAGGTTTGTTAAAATGTTAAAGTAAAAAACTGACATATAAGATACAAAGTTTAACTTCTCATGGACACTTACACCCAGTGTGATCTCCAAATGTAAGGGGTGCCATTTTCAAATTTGCTTTGTTTTGAAGCTGTCTATAACTCATATATGTGGCTCACTTTATTTTATTCTCCTTGTTTTTAGCAAAGTTTCCTAGTATTTTGATTTTAAAGCAGTTTGACTTCCTTACCTAAGAAACTCAACAACATTATTTATTTTTTAATAGTTCTTATCATTGCCATAGTTCTGTGCTTCTGGATTTTGCCTTCAGAAAGGTAATGGAGAAGTTCAGCAATACAATTTCAGTTACCCTGAACAAAACTTCCAAACAAAAACAAAAGATGGGAAAAAAATCTCTAAGCATTGTCCTTCATATTTCAGCTTAAAAAAAAAGTGTCTGCCAATGTTTTTTGGCCTGCTTTCTCCTCTCTGAACATCATAAAACCTCTATCTTCTGCCATGAGAAGCAATTGAAACACAGAACACTGGTAACAGAGAAGGTTGTGGGGTATGTGCCATTCATTGTCTGGCTTCCTTGAACCAGTGCCCTCACAGAGGCAATACAGCTAGAAGCCTTTACCCAAGAGAATTCTAAATTAATATTCTACAAGTTGAAAGAATGTAACCAAAAGACATCATCCTAAAAACCAGCAGGAAACTAGAGTCATTTTATTAGAAGTGCCAAATCCATCTTTTGAATTTCTAAATAATAAAGAGAGGTCTCTAGGGCTTGGTAGTTTATTTTTCTGCTTCCTCCACATCAACCCAACTTCCCCTACTTAAAGGTGACAGTGAATTCAGCAAGTAAGAATTCTTAATTACTGCCACATTATTACTGGGATGAATTTCCACTGGGAGATCAACAAAGAGAGGGATGTCCTAGGATTTAAACCTTCATTCATGAGAAACCTTTTCTCAGAATATCACCTGAACATTAACCACATTTGCCTCTGATGGCTCACTTTGGGAGCACTAGAACTTGGTGATGACTATGACAATTTGAGAAAATATCAATGGGGAAAAAAGAGTAGGAATTAAGGTTATGGAAGAGAAAAGAAAGAGGGAAAAGGGAAAGGAAAAGTACTTGTGGTTGGATAGTGGGGCATGGCTCTCATAGGTTATTTGGTTTTTAAGTCTAAAAAATATGAATTTCATTCTTTAGGGATGGGCTCTTTTAGGAGTCAATCATCACATTTTTTACCTTTATTCAACTTTTGCCATGAAAAAAAAATATGGAAAAATTGGGAAATAGTCATTCTATGCCTCTGCTAAAAAGAATTTCTTTTATAATTTAAAGAAAGCATTATTACTAATCTTAAAAATCCCATAGTGAGCACAAGGAGCTAGAGACATTTTGAATCTAAAACACAGAAATCAACATAAACTCTAAAATTCTCATTGCATTAGTAACTATTAAAATAATAAAGACAGAATGCTGCCATTCTGAAGTCATCTCCCCAAAGACAGACTTCCTTTTCATAATTTTCTGGTTCTTTTAATAGTGATGCCTTGTGTACCTACTATGTGAAGGACCCTAGAGAGAGATGGTACAAAAGAAGGAACTGGCAGGGTTCCTGTTAATTAAGAATATGCAATAAACTCAAGAAGAAAACACACATGCGTGAAAAACTAGAAAAGCAATATAAAGCCACATCTACAAGTTAAACAAATCTAGTGCAAGATATAAGCTTTTGAATTGCTAAGTAGACACAGAGCTAAGAAAGCATCATTCAGATGAGGTTGATCAGGGAAAAGCTACTGTGAGACACAATGCTGATTTAAGTACCTTAGACACTTATCTTGGGCAGACATTTAATCTCTGTTTACCTCAATTTCCTCCACTGTAGAATGGCAATAATAGCACCTACCTTTCAGAATTGTTATGAGAATCAAATAAGATAGTATTTATTTTTTATTGTGTAGCAGAGTATTTGGCTCATATCTGGTGAGATATCAATGTTTATTCCCTTCTTTTCTCTTCTCCCTCCATGCATCTGTGAAGTCGAATATAGGAAGGATATAGAAGTTTGCAGGGTACTGGGAAGATCAGTGACATATCACTAACATTTTCCCCAATAAAGGCCTTTTATTATTATAGAAAATGTGCTTCTCTTAATGATGATCTAAAGTTCATAGATTTAGGGCTGGAGCACATCTAAGCCAGACTCTGAATCTTATAGATGAGAAAACAGATCCTTATAGATCATCTTATAGATGAGAAAACAGTTAAATGACCAAGATGACACAGGCAGTGATAGGTGGAATATGAGCCCAAATATTCTTATTTCCCACTGAATACTTTTTCCAATCAAGGATTAGACAAGACTGTGATAGAAATTATTGCTTCATATTTTCTGACTATGCTATAGCTGGATGAAAGACACTGGAATTTTTTAAATGATACAAAATGAGTGCAAAATATTTAAAATGACATGATTAAGAAAAGTGCATCTAATAGGGTAAACAGTTAGACAGTACACTGAATCTCCTGTGATATTATAAGACATGCTGCTGCTGGATGAATGATTTTTATATTAATATAGTGCCATTACTATTGTGAAATGGAATTCAGACATAATATTTAGACAAATAATCTGACACTTGCATTTACTCACACCCATAGTAGCTGTGGGCCTGGTACCTCTTACCTCCCAGGTTTGATGTGAAGATCAAATGAGGTAATAATTTTAAAGAATTTACTTATCACTATGCCTGACACATGGTAACTGCTATGTAAATGTTAGCTATTATTGTTGATATTCCCCTTAAAATACATTTGAGCCACTGGAGTTATGAGGAATCAGAGAATCATTATGGCCCTAAAACATCATTTTGAGATCCTACTGTACCAATAATGATCGTTGTATATGGCTTCAGAGCTAAAGATCATGTCTGAGAACATCAATACTTATCTTGCAATGCTGTGCTTTCTCACCTTCTTACAAACATATAAAATGTTCATTGATTTCTTCATTAGGAAAAATGAATCGAGTGATTCTGGGTCAATAGTGTGATGTGCAGAATCTATGCTCAAATGTTGGACTTCCACAGCTGAATGTTAAGCACAATAAGGAAAAATCACCCAGATAAAACCTCTGTAGAAATGCTAAACTAACTTGACTTTCTCCCCTCCACCTCTACCTCACCTCCTTCCCTGAAGCTGGAAAAAGAAATGGATTGATTTTTTTTTCTTTTTCTTTTTCTTCTCTGTCTCTCTCTGTCTCTCTTTCTCTCTCTCTCTCCCTCTTCCTCTCTTTTTCTCTTTCTCCCTCTCCTTCTCTCTCTTTCTTTCTCTCTTTCTCTCTCTCTCTTTCTCCCTCTCTTCTATCTCTCTGTCTCTGTCTCTTTCTTTCTCCCTCTCCCTCCCTGCTTCTCTCTCTCTCTCTCTCTCTCTCTCTCTCTCTCTCTCTCTCTTTCTCTCTCCCTCCTTCCCCCCTCCCTTTCTCTCTCTCTCTTTCTCTCTCTCTTTTTCTCTCTCTTTCTCCTTCCCTCCTTCCCTCCCTCCTTCTCTCTCTCATTACTCATGATCTATTCCACACACTTCACTGCAACCAGCCCCACTTTTCAGTTCAAAAAGGTCACCAAACCCACTTTGGGTTAAATACTCTTCTAACTTACTGGAAACCTGTTGGCAGCTGATTCTTTGTTTTAAGAATGGAATATGTAATCTTCAAGGTCCCTAGATGACTCATTTTAAAAATGAGTATAAGTGTTCCAGCTGGGTTGTGGATTGTTGGTAGTGGTCAATTCCTGGCAGTATACCATTTTGAGACTAGATAGATTACACATGGAAAAAAATGGTCATAGGACCATGAGATTATATATTTAGAATTGATGTGGACCTTAAAGACCTTAATATCAAAAGGCATTATGGGGCCATTTTCCAGAAAGTAAATATAAAAATGCATTAGGTAGGTAAGATTTCCAATGGCTATAAAACCCCAATCCCCAAGATTCCATTCATTCATTTATTCTGTAGAATGTTTAGCCCTCTTACAATTCTAAGGATTAACCAGGAAATCCTTTCAGATTCTTAATTGTAGTACTACTTTTCCACATATTTTTCCTGACCACTTTTTTTTTTAAGAGCTAAATAAGAAAAAAAAATAAAAAAAATAAAAAAAGAGCTAAATAAGAAATATATTTGTGTTGCTGGGTGTTTTTAGTTTTTGTTGTTGTTGTTGTTTGTTTTTGGTGTTTTATTATTATTTTTTTTTAGGTAGTACTCAAGAAAGCCAAGTAATTGCTTTCCGATCTTAACTCCCACTCCTAATTACTTTTAATTAGCTTATATTTCCTCAGCATGGAACCACCAAATAGTGTGTACAGCAAAGTCCATCGATCTTAAGACAAGGAGCAGCTTAACCTGTAAATGAATAGGACTGACTCTGGGATTATGGAAGCTAGCTGTGTAAACGTGAAAGGAGTCCGCTAAGCCAACAGTCCTTGGCCTGCTGACACAGCTGCGCGAGGGCAACTCATTCACTGCAGCTCAGAGGGATATTCAGTTACAGTGAAGAAATCATAACAAAGACAGGAAACAGATCAGCACACTCTGGATTTAACACTCTCCCCCGGGGAACTCTGCTGATTTCTAAACTGCAGATGTTTTTAACCCTGCCTTGAAGAATGTCTGAGACCCATGTTCTCCTCCAACAAAGTCAAGCAGAATATATAGACCGTGGTGGACTGTATCCAAACTATGCAACCATCATGGAAACATTTTATATTTCATGTTCTGAAAGTGGTCAATGAATATATTGATTTATCTCCAACACAGTGATGGGATAACTGTTTTAAAAAAAAACCCAAGGTAGAAGTCAGGAAATATGTCTTTTTTTTTTTCCTTTTCATTTTTATAATGTGCAAATGAAGTCAATTGAGAACCTTCCTGCAAGGGTGGAGCATTCTTCATAATTGTAAGATTTCTCTGTTGGGTTGCGATACTATTTCCCACTTTTTGCCTCTCTCAGCAAGCACTCCACACCAAACTGAGCCCAGGGAAATAAAGCTGTCTTCATTCAGCATTGGAGAATCTCGTTGCCAACAATAACTGGATCTCAGGATATTTGGAACTAGTGATTAAGGGAATAGCATATCTCACTGACAGGATATAGATTATCTTTCAAAAGCTCCATTATGTCTGAAGAGCTGCAAATTTATATTTTCAAGTTCTTTTGACTAAGTTACATAAACATGTCTTGTGACTTCATGAAGATGTGGCTTGCCAGATGGATCACATTTTTCATTGTGGCAAAGGGACTGTACCACTAGAAGGGATTTGGGGAAATCAGAAAACTTCATTTCATAAAGGCTCTTCTTTAACATGGAGACTCTCATAAGTATGCTAAAATTCTACAATGTACTTTGTAAATAAAACCATGGAGAAAACTCTGTTTAACAACTGTCAGGTTATTAACCATGTTCATTATGGAATAGAACTAGAAGATGTTGTTTGCCAAAGGTGTTGGGCATTCTTACGTAGGCCCAAATAAGAATGAGATCTCCTATAAATGGAGTTCTCCAGATATGTCTATTTGCAGATGATATTTAGAGCAGGAATGTCTTTAGGATTCTTTATTTAGCAATAGAAGGGACCTTAAAGTTCATCTAGTCAACTCACTCTGAAGAGGAAGATACTGAGCCCTTGAGAAGTCTCAAGTCCAATTTCTTGCTTGGTGCAGGAATCTGATGGATAATCCCACAGCTGATGCTTTATGTCTTTATTACAGAGAATCTGAAACTTTGAGAGAGACCCTACTGATCATAGATGGCTCTAAGTGTTAAAAAGCTATTCATTATACTTAGCTAGTCTCTTGCCCTATAGCTCCTTTTCACTCCCTAATTCTGACATCTGAAGCCACATAAAATAAATATTATCCTACTACATAGAACCCTTCAATAGCTAAAGGCAACAATCATGATCCCCTTAAATTTCTACCCCTCAGCAAACTAGATAGGTTTTGTTTCTGTTACTCAAATGTTTACATATTTATTAATGACTGGTCTATTTATTCAAGCTTCTCAAAGCCAAAAACCAAGAACCATACTTCCTTTGTATCTTTCACCTGACCTTATTTAGTACTTTTTGCATATATTGCTCATCTTATTGAAAACTGCTAAATGACTAATTGACTGATTACTGAGCAGACCTAGTCTTAAGGCCAGCAATAATTCAGTTAGTTGTTAGCCTCTAAAGGGCAAAGGAGCCTAATACCGGAATGACATAGGTAGTTTCCTAATATGCTATGAGGGGAAAATAGTGTCTATTCTCCCTTTTAAAATATCTCCAGAATCCATACATTAAGGGCAGTTAGGTGAAACAATGATGGACCTGGACTCAGGAAGACTCATCTTCATGAGTTCAAATCTGATTATTGACTTTTTAGCTGTGTGACCTTGAAAAAATCACTTAACCCCATTTGCCTCAGTTTCCTCATCTGTAAAATGAGCTGGAGAAGGAGTTGGCAAACCACTTCAGTGTCTTTGCAAAGAAAATCTCAAATGGCATGACTAAGAGTTGGACATCACTGAAATGATTGAATAACAACAACACATTTTCTTGCCTAAACTATATTACCTGCTGGTATCCACTGCTCCAAATCCTGGTGTGAAGACTCAGCTCAGGCATCTGAAATATGATTGTTAGAGATTCACCCCTTCCAGTTAAATTTGCCTTCTCCCTGAAGGCCTTTTGAAAAGCAAATAATTCGGGAAGAATAACACATTGTCATTAACATCTAAGTGTGAATTGGTTTTATCAAATCACCTTCCTCCCTGGATGGTATTCAGGATTACATGAAAGGATGATTAGGGTGAGAGAACAGCAGGGCATGCTAAAAGTGGAAGAATGGGTTGGGGGTGCATATCACAAGGCACCTGAAAAACAAATTTCATTTACTTCAAAGTTTGTTAAGGATGAAAACCAGAGGCCTCAGCAATGACCAAGATAGGCAAATATCTCCAGGTTGCTACAAATGGCTTTTTCCACTTCCTCCTTCACTTCCAAGATAACAGTAAGGGAAGAAAAGACAGTCAGAGGAAGCTCTTTTCTAGCTGTCTTCTTACAATTGTGAGTTAGAACTTAGAAGGAGAGGGGCAGTTCAGATCCTTCAGAAAGCTATTAAAGCAGGCCCTAAAACCAATTTGGAAATTTAATAAAATCATGTGCAAAACACATGCATCAGTTTATGAGATTTTTTTCCCCTCATTCATCATCCTTTGGCATTATTCAATTCTTAGCCAACTAACTCACTCAGTGACTTTCCAGTGCTTCCCAGAGGAGAATGCCCCGAAATTCTTGCTTTAAAAAAATTAAGTGCTGAATGATGATTCATTAACTAGATTAAGCATCTACACAGGAATCCTCCTAATAGAGAAGAAAAGAAAAGAAAATTGATTCAAGTCTTCTGATCTGGCACTGAGCTTAGTAAACAATAGTATTACAAAGGTGGAGGTTTTTGACTGGATATTAAAATTCTGATAGAGACCCTCCGTTGTCATCCCAGAAAGAGATTGTGGTTGATTCATGCTTATTCTGCCTCATTATGGAAGATTCTCTTCTAGGAGGCCACCTGAGACAGGCCATAGAACGTGTCAGGATACTTCATACATTGCAAATCCTAAAGCTTTCTGGATTTTCCCTGACTTCTTCATCCTTCCCTTGTGTTATTCTATATATCAGTTAAGTTTTAGTTTTTTTCACTTTGAAGACAAATTTAGGAATTTCACAGCCTTTGGGGTCTTTAGTTAAGCCAAGTTATAGTGTATGGTGTTCTTGTCAAAATTTGGCTCTTTTACTGCATTGAATCATGTAACCACCAGTGGTTCCAGTACATCATGTGCAGTCATTTGAATCTGAAAACATCAGCACATATATATTTTACACAAGATGCTGCCAAGAATACTGATCCTACAGCACTACAGAGATCAAACACAAGATAAAGTCTCTTGTTGTGGCTAGGAAGATAACAATAGACAATTAAATTAAATTAAACAAACATTTATTAAATGGCTATTCTGTTTAAACCAAGCTCTTAGATTCTGAGGATAAAAGGAAAATGTCTATTCTCAAGTACTTTACATTTTTTAAGGAAAGAACAGCATTTTGTAGATAAGGATAACACACAAGGTCATCTGAGTGTTGGAAAGTGTGGCCTGAGAGTAGTAGTTGGTATAATCAGGGAAGGGTTTATAAAGGAGACAAAGGCTGATCTGAGACTTGCTACAAGGCAATGCCAATCAGGAGGATTCCGGGCCTAGGACTGATGATGGAAATGTTACTTGTGCAAATACATGGAGTCAAGAAAAGGAATGATGAGTTGTAGGAACAAATAGTCCAGTTTGGGAAAATGATAAGGCTAAATGAAGGAGAAATGAAATCACCTTTTGAACATTTAAGGTGGCACAGTGACTACAGCACTGACTCTGGAGTGAGGAGGACCTGAGTTCCAATCTAGCCTCAGACACTTACTAACCATGTGACCCTAAGTAAGTCATTTTAACCATCTTTATCTCAATTTCCTCATCTGTAAAATGGGGGAGAAGGAAAAGGTAAATCATTCTAGTATCTTTGCCAAGAAAACCCCAAATGAGGTCATGAAGAGTCAGACATGACTGAAAAACAACTGAATAATGTTTTTTTTATTATTAAAAAGTGACTTTTCTGATTAATTCTGGAGGCAAGAATTAGAGTCACTTACTAGAAACTACAGAGAGTTAAATTTTAATTCAACAAAAGGAAATACTTCCTAACAATTGTACAGTAGCATAAATTGAATGGGCTGCTTCCAGATGCCCATCATTACAGATATTCAGGCAAATGTGGATAACAATATGTTAGAAATGTTCTAAAAAGAATTCATTATTTAGTTAAGGAGTGAACCTCTGAGGTCTCTGCTAAATCTTCGTCTGTGAGGAATCCTTAAAAGAGTCTTTAAAGGAGAATCTAAAAATCTAGAATGTCCAAAGAAATACAGCTTTGTGATTTATTATGTGAGGTAGATGTGAAGGTTAGAATTTTAAAAGAAGGGAGGATTTGATGATTTGTTGATTAGAAAGAGCAACAAAGGAATAGAGGGGAGGAAAACAAATAGTATAAGCCAGATTTTTAACAACAATAATAATGTTATTTGAAATTTATATAGCACTTTACACACAGTATAATAGCTAGCACTTATTAAAGTTTGATAAGTATTTAACAAAAATTATCTCATTTTATCTCAGAACAACCCTAGGAGATAGCTATCAATACCCTCATTTTACAGATGAGAAAATAGAGGCAAATGCCAATTAAGTGATTAGCCCATGGTCACACAGCTAGTAAGTGTCTGAAATCAGATTTGAATTAGATCTTTCTGACAGGCCCTAGCCATTCTGCCCATTTAATTTCCAGTATTTTAGTTGATTTTCTATGTCAACACAATATTGCAAGTATTTTTTTAAACATTTTTTTTACCAAGTATTTTAACATAATTAACATGTAGTGGATTTCCTGCCATCTAGGGGAGGAGTGAGGACTAGGGAGGGAAAAATTTGTAATGGAAAGCTTTGTAAGGGTCAGTGTTGAAGAATTACCCATATATATGCTTTGCAAATAAAAAGCTTTAATAAAAAAAATAAAGTCCAAAAAATTAGTAAACATAGGCTAGGAAAAAAAACATTTCTTTTTTATAGATGAGCAAACTAAAGGCGAGGGAGAAAAGAGACTAACACAGAGAATGAGCCTGTGAATACACAACTAATAAGTAT
The DNA here is from genome assembly GCA_023553655.1 of Myrmecobius fasciatus. Classification (NCBI taxonomy): domain Eukaryota; kingdom Metazoa; phylum Chordata; class Mammalia; order Dasyuromorphia; family Myrmecobiidae; genus Myrmecobius; species Myrmecobius fasciatus. The sequence goes on from JAJPUD010016866.1 coordinate 29,045, forward strand.
CAGTTGACATTCAAAACCAGGTCTCACCTGACTTCAGGTACAGCCCTGCCATCACTCCACATATCAGCTCTTTACTATAAAAATAAAGGGAAATGGAAAGCTGGTGTCAGCTGGTTGGATGACCATAAAGACTGATATAAGTCTCAACTTATTCTGGGGAGTGGAACTGTGTGTCTTGGGTATACTGGTAGATGGCAACGATGGCCTTTAGCAATGGTATTTTCTGTACAAGATTTTATTTTTTGTCCCTTTCATCCTTGAGAAGAAGCCTGGTGTAATGGATAAGGAGCTGGCTTTAGAGCCAGGGAGATTTGGCTTTAAATCTTAGGTTATCATCCCAGAACTCATGAGTCATTACTGTGAGCCAGAGTGGCTTTGTGACTTTGGGCATAATCAGTGCAGCTGATAAAGTTCAGGGGACTTTAGGATACAGTGGCAGGGCAGATGACAAGGCCTAGTGGTCCTCCATATCACTGGAAAGCTTGCAATTGGTTACTCTCCACTCTTCCACGTGACATGAATAGTCCTATTGGAATTGCTGACATCCTTGTAAGGTCTTGGGGTTTGGGAGATAGGGCTAGAGTTAAGTCAAGAAGAAGAGTGCTCAAGAGAAGAATTTGGACTTATTCTGGTTGGCCTCAGAGGAAAAAATTAGAGTCAATAGTTGAAAATTCCAACTAATGGAATGGATTGGGTTAGCCGCCCTTAGAAGTCTTCAAGCCTGAGCTGGATGATCACTTGGAGGGAAGTCATAAAAAAAGATATAGGTTCAGATTGCACTAGATGTTCTCTGATGTCCCATCTATCCCTGAGTTTTTGTAATCCTGAGAAAATGTGTTAAAGGCCTATTATGACACCTGAAGAATACCGTGCTGAACTCTGGGGTAGAGGAAAATAAAAATAAGATAGTCTCTGTCTTCAAGTAGCGGAAGTAGGGTTTTCTTTAAAACAGTTGAGCATAAAGTGAAGCAAACTAATAAGTGAATTATCACAATTGAGATAGAACAATTCTATCAGGTTCCATTTTCTTAAAGCATTCCACTGGTTACTTGGTCAGATATATCAGAAGTCTAAGTGTAGAAGAAATCATAAAAGAGAGAAAAAGACCCACATTTGCAAAAAAAAATGGTTGTAGTAGTTCTTTTTGTGGTGGCAAAGAATTGGAAAATGAATGGATGTCCATCAATTGGGGAATGACTAAGTTATGGTATATGAAAGTGATAGAATATTATTGTTCTATAAGAAATGATGAACAAGATGATTTTAGAAATTAGAAAGATTTACATGAACTGATGCTGAGAAAAGCAAGCAGAAGCAGGAAACATTATACACAACAGCAAGATTGTGTGATGATCAACTATAATAAACTAGGCTCTTATCAGCAGTTCATTGAGCGAAAGCATTCCAATAAACTTTGCCATCTGAATCCAGAGAGAAAACTATGGAGACTGAATGTGGATTGAAGCAAACTATTTCATCTTTTCTTCTGTTTTTTTTCTCATAGTTTTTCTTTCTCATTCTGATTTTTCTCTCTCAACATGACTCATATGGAAATATATGAAAAAATGAATGTACATTATAACTTAAAATTTTAAAAAAAGTTTAAGTGTAGGAAGCTTCTTACACTATTTTGAAGAAATGTCCTTGGACCAGCTCTAATTAGTTTAGTTTTAAGAGACTCTAGGTACTCCCAAGATTTCTTCCTTCTGACTCACTGGGGTACCTAAAAATAGTGGTTAAGGTTTGATTTATACTATATGGAGTTTAAATGATAAAAACTGAAAGAAACTCCTTTGAAGCAAAAATGCTGGGTAGTTAGAGGTTCCCTCTTCAGGGATGAAAAAAATTTGCTAATGCAGGTGTCATTTCAGTTTTTCCAAGGATGTTTAGCTAAATTAAATTTCCTTTCTTCCATTAGTTCCAAAGTAAGCTTCATAAGTAATGCCTAAGTTTTGTCTTGCCATACCTCCCACAGGATTGACTTAAATAAGAACTTAGCACAAAGGAGAGAAAGCATAAGCTAACCTATTTCTTTCCCCATGGCAGCCTTGGTAAGGGGGCCTTCATAAAGTTAAATGACATCTTATGTCAAAACATTCTAAAGACATTTCAATTCTATCATTTTCTAGTTTGCTAAAAATCAGTGCTATGTAAACATAATTTGATCTGATTTTTCCCTTTTACTAGGGCATTCTTGAAATGGAGAACAGGAAACAAAATGGCATTTCAAACCACATTCAAGAAGACTGACTACTCAGGAGGCCTTCTGGCAAGATGTCAGAGAACCTGAGATCTCTCTATCCCTTAGTTTGACTGTCAGGTGCTTATGTAAAGAAGTGCACATGGAGATGGATTCTGTTGCCATAAAAACACTGGAAGTGGGCAGGTTTTGGCTAGAATAAATAGGAAAAAGAAACTGTTTAAGTCCTTAGCCTCTTCATTATTCCTGTGCCAGTACTAAAGCATTAAGAGAAATAAATTCCCAGTTCTCAGATTTAAGCCCTATAGAGCATCAAAGACATAACTCTTTGAGACTGAGAGTAGTTATTGAGGGCACATGATAAAAGGAAGTAGAAAAGATCCATTTCTTCCTGTTGTCTCTATTCCTTTCATGACCCTCTCCTTAGGTTAATTTCATTTCCTGCCCACTTTCTCCCTAGATTCCTCCCTTCCAAGTGCCCACAAAAATAAGTAAAACAAAGTCTTAAACTTTTCCTCCTTTGGAAGAAAAGTAGAGTGTCCCTCGTTTCTCAGTGTAGTTTAAAAGTGTTCTTTAAAAAAAATTATGTTACCATTTTGTATAAGACTTTGTATATTCTTGATTTCCTCAATTCCCATGCTGCCCTTCAAAATTTCATGATGTTGAATGCCAATCAATGAGCTGGACTTAGAAGGGGATCAGAGAAGAGGAGCATGGATTGCTTTTAGGAAATAGCACAAATTCTATTCAATGATCCTAAGATTCTCCTTGAGAGAAATGGTGCTCCTTTTAATACCAATGTTCTTCTGATGATGTTATATAGCTGCAAGTTATGAAATGCTACAGTCTCTGAAGAAGTTAAATTGAGGAACACTCAAAGGTGAGTAGGTAGCAACAACACATTGACAATGAGGAATTGTGTAGAAGAATAGTGTAAAGTAGGACATCAGAGAAATGTATTAGTGAGAAAGATGATATAGTAGTCAATTATCAACACTAAGAGAGAGGGATGACTGATGGATAGCCCATATACTCCACTGGTTTCCCTGTGATGGTCCAGATAACACAAGGAATGCCCTCAGGCCATGGGGTAAATCTGTGGCGAATCTGTGGAAAGACATGAATGATGGATGAAAGTTTCGCAGTAAGGGCAAGCATGGTGGATTATGATCTGGACCATGGGAATACTCATGGAATTGAGTGAAGTAGAAATTATCTTACTCCTGTGTAGACACAACTCCAGATAACTACAGAGAAATCATATTCTGGATCCAATGCTAAACTAATATTACTAACGTACCTAGATACCAACAATAACAAAATCTGGGCTTCACAATGTCTGGGAAACAATCCAAAAAGGGAGGAAAGAAATGAGCATTTAGGCAATGCCTATTATATGCCAGACACTTTTTTATAAATATTATTTGATTTGACTCTGGCAGCAATCCTGGGAGGCAGGTGCTGTTCTTATTTCCAATTTATAGTTGAGAAAACTAAAGCAAACAAAGGTGAAAGATGAGCTCAGAATCACACATCTAGTAAATGTCTGAAGCCAAATTTGAACTCAGGTTTTCTTGTCTCAAGGAAAGCTTTCTATCTACTATACAATCAAAAAAAAAA
>JAJPUD010016867.1:20791-32864 GCA_023553655.1 Myrmecobius fasciatus
CAGAGCTGGGAGGGCCCTTAGAACCCAGGAGGTCAGAGCTGGGAGGGCCCTTAGAACCCAGAATGTCAGAGCTGGGAGGGAGAGGTTTTCCCTAAGAGATCCCAGATCTCTTTTACAGATCAGGCCCAGAGAAGAATGGACCTGCCAAAGGTGATCTGAGTCAGTGGTTCAAGGGAAGACTAGAATCCATTTCTGAGCCAGAAGGCTTCCTGTCCTCAGCCTGCCAGCACTAGCAGCTCATGCCCAGAAGCACCCTGCCTACCCTTTGCCCTCAAAGGTGGCACATTCCCTGCTGGTTTTCAGGCGTGGGATAGGGCAGGGCTCCCTAGCCAGCCTCACCCAGGCACAGGTCTTGGGCTCCCTTTCCTCAAGGGCTAAAGGGAAAGAAGCTGCTCTCAAACTTCATAGGTTTGAGACAGAGACAGAGACAGAGACAGAAAGACAGAGAGACAGAGACAGACACAGAGACAGCAAGACGGAGTGACAGAGACAGACAGAGAGACAGAGAGAGAGAGACAGACACACAGACAGAGAAGGGATAACTTGTGAGGGCTGGGAGTGGATCCACCAAGACCCCGAATACTCTGCCAGGGTGTCTGACATAAGGGAAGGGGCTCCACGTCACCCTCCCTCTCTGATCACCTTTTTTGGTGGACCAGGTAACATCAAGCAGGGAAAGACACTGGACCATACAGACTAAAGCAACTTCTCCATTTCCCATTTTACTGGCCCCAGGGGGACGACATACAGTGTGAGGGTATTAACCTGATCCAGGGGGCCACCCTCCCTACCCATCTCCTCTATCAGGGAGGGGTTAGAATTAGGTCCAGGTGGCCCTAGTAGGTTCCCCTCCCCCAGGCCACCTTAAAGGGCTACCTTTAGCCCCGGCTCCCACAGCTGCCAGCCTCCCAGGCTATTGTCTGTCAGCCCCACAGCAAACACTCGTCCTTTGTCTGGGCCCTGGGGGAGGGGGGCCCACAGGCTGTCAGCAGCACACCACCACCGGGGGAACCAACCAGTTAGACTGGTTTGGGACAGGCAGGGGCCAGGGTCCCGGCTCAGACTGCTCCCCCCTTCCTTTGCCCAGTCACTCAGAGCTTTGATTAACCCATACCTGTCCCCAAAGCCCCACATCCTGCTCTACAATTGTGTCTCCCCAGAAGGGCAAATTCTGCAGCCAGCAGGACGGGGCCAGGTCAGGCAGCCCGGGAGAATGGGCCAGCTCTGGGGCTGTCCCAGTGGGCAGGTGCAGGGGGATATTTGCTCCAGGTTTGCTCAGCAAGAAGGGTCACGGAGCCAGGGAATGGGGAGCCCTGGGCCTGTGTGATGGTGGGCCAGTCTCTAAACTCCGGGTTCCCAGTGTGCTGGCTGTCAGGACCTCCATTTTAGCCCTGACTCTACTTCTGAAGTCTCCAAAGACTGGGAATGGGTCAGAAAAAGTCACAAAGTAATCCTTCTGTTAGAGGAGCAGACAAGGGGGGGAAGCCTGCAAGCCGTCCAGCCTGGAACCTGCATTCATTCAACAGGCTGGGTGCTCTGTGGGACCGGGATCCCAGCTCTCCGGGGCTCAGTCCTGGAGTTTCCCTTCCCCACAGGCCAGGCCGGGCTCTGGTCGGGCAGAGCTCTCTCCGGTCAGGTTCCCTCCCGCTTACGATTCATTGCCCCAGGGAGAGAAACAAGAGGAAGGGGGGCTGGCACAACCTGCGGAAGAGGGGCCAACCTCCTACTCTTCCAAAGGAACTCCCCTTTATAGGTGGGACTTGACTCACTGAACCAAAGATTATGATAGCTGTGAAGACACAGGGCAAGCCAAGCATTTCGTTTTACAGATGGGGAAACTGAAGCTCAGAAAAAGAAAAAAGGGTTAATTAAGCGCCCAACTCGGGCCAAAGGCGGAGGCTAGAACGTCTGCTCCGGAGGTCGATCCCCCTCCCTTTCCCTTCACCCCACCCCCACCAAAAACTCTTCTTCTTAAAGGGATCCTTCCTCAGATTCATTTTTGGGGGTGAGGGCGAGGGGGGCGTTGCTTTAAGCTCTCCAGCTCCAGCTTTCCAGGTCTGGGCCCTTGAAGCTCCTTCTTGGGGGCCGACGTCCAAGTAGGAAGGGCCGTTCTCCATCCCTCCCGATGGCGGGGCCCTGCACATCTGGAGAGGGGCGGGGGGGTACCACTGGGGGGAGGGAGGGGTCCGGTAGGAGGAGGAAAGGCTGGGGCTGGGACGCCTGGCTTACCGACAACAAGGCACACCACGTCGAGCACCACGAACACCCTGTTCCTCTCCATGCCTGGCCCGTCCCAGCCCGGCCCCGGACGGCTGGCTCCGAACGCGGCTCAGACCCGGCTCCGCTGCCCCGGGAGGTGGACGCGGACGGGCCGCGGGGGCTCCGGAGCGGCGCCGAGGAAGGGAGGCCAGCCAGGCTGGGCCAAGGGGAGGAGAGGGAAAGGGAGCAGGGTCACATGGCGGCGGAGCTGGGGCGGGCGCCCGAGAGGCGTGGAGCAGGCGGGGAGGCTGGACTCTGGCCCCGTCCCGCCCCCGGAGGAGGAAGAATGAGGCGAGGAGGAAGCAGCAGGTTCTCCAGGGCCAACCTGGGTGCGGGAGGTCCGCCCCGTCCAGTTATCTTCCCTCCGAGGAGACCGTGTTTTGTGGGGAGGCCCGCACCGCCCCCCGCGCACCACAAATGCGTATTCATTTCTTTCCCCTTCATTTTGGAGACGGGAACCCGACACTCGAGATCTCCAAAGCCGCGGGGAGTTAGTGGCAGAGCCGGGACTAAGGCGTCTCCCGAAAAGTCCACGGCTGTAAGGCTGTTGCTTCTTGTTAAAGGTCCTTCTGGCCGATTTTCGGGGCAAGTCCTTTCCCCCTCTAAGCCTTAGTCTCACCATCTTTAAACTGAAGAGGCCGCATTCTCTCGAACCCAAGACCCCCCAGGCCTGACTTCTCTCTCCCCTCTCACTTCCCTTTGTTCGCGTTCAGTTCTGACTCACTCTTAAATCAGAGGTGGTTGGGTGAAGTGGACACGACTCTGGGCCTGGAGTCAGGAAGACCGATCTTGCAGAGCCGAAGAGGGCTGAACCTAAGTCAAGGATTCGAATCTTGGCTCGGATACCTACTGGCCCCCTTGACCCGAGCTGTTCCCTTAATCCCCCCGAGGCCTCATTTTTCTCATCTATAAAAAACTGGATTTGACCACACACCAAGATAAGATCTAAATGGGTTCATGATCTGGATATAAAGAGTGATATTGTAAGCAAATACATAGTATAGTTTACCTCTCACACCTGTGGAGATGGAATAAATTTATATCCAAAGAAGATCTGGAACTCTTAACTGAACACTAGATAAATAATTTTGATTATATTAAGTTAAAAAGTTTCTGTACAAAGAAAACTAATGCAGACAAGATTAGGAGGGAAGCATCACCTTGGGAAATCATCTTTACATTTAAGGGTTCTGATAAAGGCCTCATTTCTAAAATATATAGAGAATTGACTCATATATATAAGAATTCAAGCCACTCTTCAATAGATAAGTGGTCAAAGGATATGAAGACAATTTTCAGATGATGAAATTAAAACTATTTCTAGTCATATGAAAAGGTGCTCCAAATCACGAGAAATGCAAATTAAGACAACTCTGAGGTACCACTACACACCTGTCAGATTGGCTAAAATGACAGGAAAAGACGACAAATGTTGGAGGGGATGTGGGAAATCTGGGACACTGATACATTGTTGGTGGAACTGTGAACGGATCCAGCCATTCTGGAAAGCAATTTGGAACTATGCTCAAAAAGTTATCAAACTATGCATACTCTTTGACCCAGCAGTGTTTCTATTGGGCTTATGTCCCAAAGAAATCATAAGAGAAGGAAAGGGCCCCACATGTGCAAGAATGTTTGTGGCAGCCCTTTTTGTAGTGGCTAGAAAATTTGTGTAAATCAAACTCGGATGTCCCAAGATTTGAAATCATGTGGAGTGGGCCTAAAAATTCCCATATTCTGAGTCAGATTCCATTATAGTGACAGTCCATACTAAATTTCAGCCCTGGCTGGTCTCCCTCCCCTTACCCGTGTGGCAGCCCCAGAAACTGAATGGATGCCCATCAATTGGAGAATGGCTGAATAAATTATGGTACATGAATGTTATGGAATATTATTGTTCTGTGAGAAACGACCAACAGGACGGTTTCAGAGAGGCCTGTGAGAGACTTGCATGATCTGATACTGAGTAAAGTGAGCAGAACCAGATCATTATACACGGCGACAAGACTATATGATGATCAATTCTGATGGACACGGCTCTCTTCAATAATGAAATGTCTCCAACCAGTTCCAATTGTACACTGAAGAACGCCATATACACCCAGAGAGGAATGTGAAATATGGACCACAACATAACATTTTCATGCTCTCTATTGATATTTGCTTGCATTGTGCTTCCTTTATCTGATTTTTCTTTCTTGTAGATATTAACATGTAGTGGATATCCTGCCATCTAGGGGAGGGGTGGGGAGTAGGGGGGAAAAATTTGTAACAGAAAGCTTTATAAGGGTTAATGTTGAAGAATTACCCATACATATGTTTTGCAAAAAAAAAAAACAAAAAACAAAACTGGGTTTGGACTAGTTTGGGCAGTGGGATGAGTAACAGGCCAAGTGGGAGGAAAGGGGTAATTTCCTAGTTGGCAAACCATGCCCACAGGCCTCTGGTTCTCAAATTTCATCAGCCCCTAGCACCAATCCCAACATAGCTTTCATTTCCACCAGATCCTTTAGGTGATACCTCTTTACAAAGGTTCCCCCAAATGCTCTTTCTTCTAAGTTTCCTTGGTAAAGGGTTTCTGGATAGAAACTTGAACTTTTCCACCCCCATTTAAAAATGAGCAAGGTTAAGTCATAGATCCCAAGCAGCATAGGGAAAGCTTAAACAACAAGGAAAATATTAATCCCTTCAGGCAACTTCCTCTCCCCTCAAGGGACTTTTTGGAATAGGGGAAGTAGTTATGACAAGCTACTATTTTCCTCATTCATGTTTAGAGGATTAATTAGCCAACCCACCCTTCAATTTACAGACTTCAAATTTTAACCTGGTCTCATCCTTGAGAATCTAGGGTGGGGATCTGTCACACACGAGATGGAGGACCCATTTACTTTTCACCAGACCATATCAATCAGTCCAGTATGTCTACTCAAATTAAGAAGTCAGGATAGGTTTTATAGGCATGGACCCCCAAAGTTTCCGTTATAAGCATGCAGGAAAATTTGTGTAAATCAAACTTGGATGTCCCAAGATTTGAAATCATGTGGAGTGGGCCTAAAAATTCCCATATTCTGAGTCAGATTCCATTATAGTGACAGAGTCCATACTAAATTTCAGCCCTGGCTGGTCTCCCTCCCCTTATCCATTCCAAACTGCCTATACAACAGTAGCTGCCTGGCAGGATACGCAAGTTCTCAAGAACCTTGGAACCACTAAACTTCAGAGCTGTGAAGACCTTTCTACTCTGTGCCAGGGTCAGGTACCTGAAATAGAACAGAACCGTTCCAATTGGGTCTCCTTCCTCTCCCTTCTTTACCACTCCCAGCAAGCAGAAAACTAGTTATCTACTTGACCCTGTTCTTGGCTTTTTTCTAATTTTTAGAGGTTCGGTGGCTGCTTATCCTTACAGATGGCAAAGGGCTACTAGAGGAAAAATCTCTCTTCTGGCCCCAGATTACAAACTCTGTGATTTTCCCCCAAATGTGGCAGGAACTACATGATTCTCTATCCACATACTGACTTCTCCCAAGATAGCAATGACAGAACTACGTGGGCAAAGTCAAGCCCCAGACTTCTTAGACCCCAACCGAGGACTAGTCATGGGACCCAAGTGCTGAGCTCACAGGTCCTCATTAATGCTCAACTACATGCAGTCATTACACAAGAGGACCTCAGCGCAAGCTTAATCGGCTGACACTGCTTTGGTAAGGCAGCCAGGTTTCCCAATTTCCATGACGACAAGGACACATCTTTGACTTCAAATCAAATTTAATAAATAACGGCGAGGGCTATTGAAGGCAGTTTTCACTTCACAGTGTGGTCCTTAGGGGAGGGTTTGAGTCTGGCCCTCAGGAACAGCTCAGGGGGAAAAACAAATGTGCTTCATGACATATGGACCTTGGGGGGGGGGGGGGCAGAAGAAGCCATGGCCCCTGCCTAACCTTCAGGAGCCCACTGATTTGTAAACAACAGAAATATAAATAAATGGGAAAGGAGGGGTGGGGGAAAGAGAAGAGGAAGAAAAAAAAAAGAACAAAGCCCTCCAGCCATTCTGCAGAAAACAAAATCAAGGCTTGGAGGAAACATGGGCATGGACAAGTGCCCTCTCTATATTGCCAGGGGGAGGAGGTTGCCTCCTTCCCAAAAGCCCTCAGCGATTCTGAAATCAAGCTGTGGCGGCTTCTTGCTATATGCAAGCCAAGAGGCTGCACACTCCCATAAGGCCTCCACCCCTGCAGCTCGGCCAGGGCCAAGCCAGAAGAGGGCCCTCTCTCCCTCAGTTTCACAGAGTGGAGAACTGGGATCTCAGGGCCCGTGGGGCCCTCGGGAGCAGAGGCAGCCTGGGAAGTGAGGTCATTTGACCAGGGCCAGTGGCCACTGTGACACAAGGGTGGTGGGAGGAGCAAGGAGTGAGTGTAAAGTGCTGCTTGACCTGAAGTGGAGGGGAGCTGACAGGAGTCACCAAGGGCCCAAACACAGTCAGGAGGTATATGGCTCCGAGTCCGGGCCCTGCCCCACCCTTGCCCCCCATGTTATTTGGCACCATGAGCAGCAGCTGGCCATCCTGCTGTCTTCTCTCCACATGCCCCAAGGAAGGTCCTTCTCCAGAAGGGAACGTCTTTCCCTGTGCCCAAGCCTTGATGCTGACGAAGTCAGGAGCTGCCATCAGGCTGGGGGAGATTGCTGGTGGAAGGGGCTGGGCCAGGTGCCACGTCCCCCAAAAGCCCGCCTCCCCCCATTGGGGGAGTGGCTCCGACCTTTTCTAAAGGTCCTGGGGGCCCCTTTTCCGGGCGAGGCTGGCAGTCTCAGCAGACCCCTCCCAGAGGGCTCATCCTTACAGTGCTGGAGTTGTCCCAGAGGCCATCATGTCCGCTGCCAGCAACGGAAGTCCAGGGAGGGGCTGAGAAGCCTAGGCCCTCCTCCTTCCACCCCCTACGGGCTGTCCCCTCGCACCCACTCTACTCGGCCCTGGGAATCGCTACCAGGTTTCAAGTTGAGCTGAGGGGCTTGGGACCCTACCGAGCACTGTTTCAGGGAACCTTCTCTGCCCCAACCCTGGGACGTGGCTGTGTCTGGAAAGGTCAGTCATCAAGGGCCCGGCAGGCCCAGAGCTCCTCGTCCCCTTAGATCCACCTTCCAGAATGGAGGAGCTGACCAAGGCCTGGGAGGAGCAGGATGGAAGTGGGGGTGGGAGGGCTCTGACAGAGGCGATAGCAGGACAGGCCTGGCATGGGCAGAAGGGGGAAGAGAAGTCTGCCAGAGCCCTACAGTCTGAAAACAGTGACGCGTTAACAGAGAGGAGTCTTGGTGCACACACCTGCCCCCAGATTAACAAATCAACAGGTCATCACGTTACAGCTGTCAGAAGAGAAGAGAAAGAGAATTAATTTCAGTTTAATAGGAGCCACCCCCTCCCACCTGCCAAAAAGAGACGCAGACTCTCCTCCCCTCTGTGGGGCCCTGGGTACTCGGGCCCATAGCCAGCCAGGGCCCACACACCTCCCCTTTCCACGCACTATGTCAACGGAGAATGGAGTGGACGAGGACGGGGAAGGAGCGAGCCTTGTGTGGAGGATGCTTACTGTGACAAGGGCTCAGGGTGCAGCACAGGGGCTGGGCAGGCGGGGTGGGCAGCCAGGAAAGGATTGACATCCCCGATGCCAAGAAGTCCAAAATCTGTGACCGACAGAGCCACCTGGGCAGGGGCCACAGCTTCCTCCGCGTCTCTGTCCAAGTCCACATGGCCGGAGATGAGAGGCAGCTCCTCTCCAGGGAGTGCTGCAGGCAAAGCCAAGTCCACTGCCAGCCGTCCAGCAGGGGCTGGGTCCAGCTCTGCCTTGTCTACTGCTGGCAGCGGATAGAAGCCTACATTAGCTGGGGTAAGGGACCGTTGGGGCAGAGGGATGCCCGAGGGCTCCTCAGCTGGGTCCAAGGAGCAGTTGGCCTCTGAGGGTGTGCTGCATTGGCCGGACTCACTCAGGCTGCCCAGGCTGCAGGCTGCACTCTCCACACTGAGAGGTTCTGGGGGAAGGGAGGGGGAAACAGGGATTGGGTAAAGGGGAGGCAAGTCTCCTCGTACACTCCGCTCAGGACCTCCCTGACACCCTCCCTCCCCTAAGACTTAAGCCCCAACACTGAAGCAATGATTCCTGGGTGCAACCAGGCTTTAACACTTTGTGTGATGGAGAGCTCACTACCTCTCAAGGCAGCCCATTCTATTTTCTCTCTCCCTGGCACATTTCCAGAGCAGCAGCATTGTAGAGAGGAAAGAGCCCAGGGCTAGAAGTCGGGACACCTAGCTTCTAGTTCTGGCTCTGCCACTGACCAGGTCTTGGCCTCAGACTTTTCAAGTATCACCTTTTCAAATGTACCCACAGTACTGCCGACTGAGGAGAGGCGAAAGAGAAGAGTGTCAGAGGACAGATTAGGCAGCGAGGAAACTGGCGGCAAGGAGCCGCTCGATGCCTTCCCTGGGGCCTGGGCTAGGGTGCAAGGCCGTGAGGTCAGCCTCACTCCCCTGAGGGTACCTGACCCAGTGGCTCCTAAGCAACAGAGCTGGGACTAGAACCCAGGTTCTCTGTCTCCCATGGCAGAGCTCCTTCCACTCCACCGCGCCTCCACTCCCCCTTGGGAGCTACCTGTGCTCTCCATTGCCAAGTGGTCCTGGGAGAATGTGGAGTCCAGGCAGTCTGTGGCAGAGGGGACGGGTGGGGAGCTCCGTGAGCGGCCAGAGCCTTCTACCTCCCCACTGTCCAAGTCGTTGTCCACAAAGTCCCTGCGGAGCAAAGAGGGCACCATGACCTAACCTGAAGGCGAGCTGAGCAGCCTTTCCCCTGCTCCTCCCTCACCTTTTCCTAGAGAGCCCCTCCCAGCAATGGCACACATTGCGGGGCTGCCCGTGGGAAGCTCTGGCCCTCCCCTGCTGGGCTGGGAAGCCTCCAGTCAGAAACCCAGCACCAGTGATTCCCTGGTTACTGATAACGTTACTGATGGAATCATGAGAAGCTTTTCACGCACGTGGCTCCGGGCTGGACGTACTTCTTCCGGCCGAAGCGGGTCTGCTGGGTGAAGTAATCGTAACGATCAGACTTCTTCCACATATAGTAGTATTCCACGCACTCACCCACTGACCGTGTGCGCACCTGGGGAGAGATCACAGAATCCAAGAGCTTGAAGATCCCACCCGTCTAGCCCACACCTGAGCAACCAATCAAGCTCATTCCTGCCTCTGGTGACTGCCTCCCTCCCACCCTCCAAAGCAGATCATCCAACCTCTGCTTAAAAACCTTCAGTTAGGAGACTCTCAGCATCTCCTTTCCAAGACACTTGATTTCACTTAGAGACAGCTCTAATTGTTAGGAAATATCTTCTCCCATGAAGCCTAAATCTGCCACTGCAATTTTCATCCACTGATGCCAATCCTGCCCCATTGGGGTTTGGGAGGCAAGGAGAACAAGTCTAAATCTCTTTTACCTACCTGACAGCTCTTAATATTAACATTATATATATATTTTATTATTATTATTATTTTTTTGCTAAGGCAATTGGGGTTAAGTGACTGCCCAGGGTCACACAGCTAGGAAGTGTTAAGTGTCTGAGACCACATTTGACTCAGGTCCTCCTGACTTCAGGGCCAGTACTCTACCCACTGCACCACCTAGCTGCCCTTAATATTTTTGTTATCGATGATGTCACACATACTACTCTGCCTTCCCCCAATCTTCTCTTCGCTAGGTTAATCTCAGTTCCTTTAACCAAATTATGTATGATATGGTTTTCTCTCCCCCCCCCCAACTGAATGCCCTTTTCTGGAAGTTGGGGTTTTTTGTTTGTTTTGGGGAAGGACTTTTTTATTTAAGTTATACACATACATTTATTTTTTACATATTTCCATACAAGTCATGTTGAGAGAGAAAAATCAGAACAAAAGGAGAAAAACATCAGAAAAAAAACAAGGAAAAAAAAGATGAAAATGGTATGCTTGTATCTGTATTCAGTCTCCATAGTTCTTTCTCGGGATGCAGATGGAATTTTCCATGCAAAGTTTGTTTATTGGAATTGCCTTGGATCACCGATTTGCTGAGAAGAGCCAAGTTTATATAATAGTTGATACTATCACACAATCTTGCTGTTGCTCAGTAGAATGTTTTCCTGGTTCTGCTTGCTTCACTCAGAGTCAGTTCAAGTAAACCTTTCCAGGCCTTTCTGAAATCAGCCTATTCATAAATTCCTTATAGAACAATAATATTCCATTATATTTATAGACCATGGCTTATTCAGCCATTCCCCAATTGATGGGCATTCACTCAATTTCTAACTACTTACCACCACACAAAGAGAGCTGCTACAAATAGTTTTGCACACATGGGTCCTTCTACTCTTTTATAATCTCTTTGGGATACCGACCCATAGCACTCCTGGATCAAAGAGTATGATAACCCTTTGGGCATAGTTCCAAATTGTTCTCTAAAAGTATTTTAGTTTATTAATGTCATAGTATCCAACTCATCTCCTTGTCCTAACTAACACTGTATGCATATGCTTACATATTCAGACTTTGTTCTCCTTCCTCCTCCCTTCCTCTAACTTGGACTCTGTCCCTTGTCTCTTCCCTTAGGTTTGACCAGGCAGCTAGACTCTGCCCTTGGCTTCCTATGCATTTATTTACCCTGTTTCTACATTCACCCTATGACCCATCTATGACATTTACCATGACAACTGATTTCTATGTCCCACTCCAATCTACCAGTCTTGTGGCCAAAGACACAGACTTATTCATAATTAAAGTCTGCTACCTTTCTCCTTTTCAATTTGATAGGTCCCCTGGCAGGTGCATATAGGGAAAGTTAATGGTTGCAGTTTCTCAGGGCAAAGACTTCTATATCTCTACTAGGGTTGCCTAACCTCTGGTTCTGAGACTGGGAAAAGGAAGAAGTGAGAGAGGCCTGAAAAAGAAAAGATTCTTCTTCCTCTGACTTAGCAGAAAGAACAGAGAAAAAATGTCATAGGAATTGTCTTGCTTTCCTAGTTTTTCTGGTGAAGAAGTAAATCAGAAATTAAGATAAACTTGCATGTTATCTCTGTAGCTTCAAGTAGCTCTGTGAATTATGAAGGGATTATTAAACTAATGAGATAATTTTACAACATCTCAAAGTTCAGCATCTCCAGTTCTTAAGGGAATAAGAAGAACATGTGATCATTCATAGCTAACTTCTCTATGAATAGAGAAGGAAGAGCCTGACTTTAGGATTCTTGGAAAATTCTTAGTCAAACTGAACTTAAAATGTCCCAGGAAAAGCAACTTGGAACTATCCAAAGAGAAGAAACTATCCAACGGTTCCACTGTTAGCCATAAGGCAATAAAAAAAGAAAAAGGGCCAAAAAAATCAATATAGTAGTATCTTTCATGGTAACAAGAATGAAAAAGAAAATGGGTGCCCACCGACAGACAACCGTCTATACAAATTATGATACATTAATGGAACAGAACATTATTGTGCTGTGAGAAATGCAGAGTATCACAAATGAAGAGAAATATAAAAAAGATAAAAAAGTAAAATAAGCAGAAGCAGGAAAAAAAAGACACAAACATAAACAGAATGAGAATAAAAATCAAAACTGAATACTACAAAATTAGAATGACAAAAGAAATATAAGGAGAAGTATTCCAGCTGCTTCCACTGTATGTCACTACAGTCTTTTCAACATGCTGATTAATTTTATTGAGCTCTTTTTCCCTCCCTTTAAAAAAAATTCTTTATTCCAGGGGGTGGGAAGGAAAGTAGTATGAATGGCAAGTGACATAAAGACCAAAGTT
>JAJPUD010016868.1:0-32859 GCA_023553655.1 Myrmecobius fasciatus
TTTGGAGCCCAATCTGATGAGAGTAAGATTCACACAATGCTCATCCCCCTTCCTTCTTTCCCTTAATTATATTAGGTTTTCTTTGCCTCTTTATGAGATTTTACCTTATTTTTACCTCTTTTTTTACCTTATTTTACCTCCTTTTCTCTTTTTTTCTAGTGTGATACCCCTTCCACCTCTAGTTTTTTTTTCATATTATAAAAGTAAAATCAAATTATATCCCCATTCTTTAAGTATACCCATAGTATAAATGTAGTTCTCAAGAGTTCTTTCCTTTTTACCTTTTTATCCTTCTTTTGAGTTCTGTGTTTGGAGACCACATTTTTTTGTTCAGATATGGTCTTTTCATTAGAAAGAGGTGAAATTCACATATATCAGTAAATATCCATCTTCTTCCCTGGAAGATAATGCTCATTTTAGCTGGATAGCTTCTTCTTGGCTGTAATCCAAGTTGCTTTCCCTTTGGGGCAATCTAGGTCCATGCCCTTTGATCCTTTAATGTGGAAGCTGACAGATCTTGGGTGATCCTAATAACTATTCCTCAGTATTTGAATTGTTTCTTTCTAGCTACATGCCATATCTTTTCCTTGGTGTAAAAATCCTGAAATTTAGCCACGATATTCCTTGGGGAGTTAATTTTGGAGTCTCTTTAAGGAGGTGATCGGTTAATTCTTTCGATGGCGATTTTGCCTTCCGATTTTAAACATAAGGGTAATTTTCTTTCATGACCTCCTGGAAGATAGTTTCTAGGTTCTTTTTTTCATCGTGGCATTTAGAACGTCCAACAAAAATAACTCATTAAATATTAACAGCTTGCAAACCTATTTGTCACATTCCATAACATAAGTTTATGACCTAACAGCTATTTTTTTAAAAGAGAAATTATTTTGAGCTCAATGCCAAGTATTTAAAACATGTAACATATTACTAGTAAGATGACAATAATCCAGTGGCATGCATTTTAAAATTATGTTACAGGGAATATCATCTATCCTATCTTCTTAGCATTTTTAATCACATCCAATAGCTTTTAAAACCTGGCATATATAAACAATATGGAATAATTAGAATCAATTAAAAATGTACATTTATCTTCTGGGATAAGTACTCATTAGTTGACAAAAACTGCTGGGAAAATTGGAAACTAATGTGGAAGAAATTAGGGCTTGACTCACATCTAACACCACATACCAAGATGAGATCTAAATGAGTTCATGATCTGGATATAAAGAGTGATATTATAAGTAAATTAGAGGAACATACAATAGTTTACCTCTGAGATCTGTGGAGAAGGAAGGAATTTGTGTCCAAAGAAGAATTGGAACTCTTAAGTGAACACCAGACAGATAATTTTGATTATATTAAGTTAAAAAGTTTTTGTACAAACAAAACCAATGCAGTCAAGATTAGGAGGGAAGCAATAAATTGGCAAATCATTTTTACATTTAAAGGCTCTGATAAAGGTCTCAACTCTAAAATATATAGAGAATTGTCTCATATTTAGAAGAATTCAAGTCATTTTTCAATCGATAAATGGTCAAGGGATATGAACATACAATTTTCAGATGTTGAAATTAAAACTATTTATAGTCATATGAAAAGGTGCTCCAAATCACTATTCATTAGAGAAATGCAAATTAAGACTACTCTGAGTTACCACTACACACCTGTCAGATTGGCTAAAATGACAAGAAAAGATAATGGTGAATTTTGGAGGGGATGTGGGAAAACTGGGACACTGATACATTGTTGGTGGAACTGTGAACGGATCCAGCCATTCTGGAGAGCAATTTGGAGTTATGCTTAAAAAGTTGTCAAACTGTGCATACCCTTTGACCCAGCAGTGTTTCTATTGTGCTTATATTCCAAAGAGATCTTAAAGGAGGGAAAAGGCCCTACATGTACAAGAATGATTGTGGCAGCCCTTTTTGTAGTGGCTAGAAACTGAAAACTGAAATGATGGCCATCAATTGGAGAGTGGCTGAATAAATTATGGTATATGAATGTTATGGCATATTATTGTTCTGTGAGAAACGACCAGCAGGACGATTTCAGAGAGGCCTGGAGAGATTTGCATGAACTGTTGCTGAGTGAAATGAGCAGAACCAGGAGAACATTGTACACGGCAACAATAATACTATATGATGATCACTTCTGATGGACATGGCTCTCTTCAACAATGAAATGTTTCAAACCAGTTCCAATTGTTCAGTGAAGAAGGCCATATACACCCAAAGAGAGGGATGTGAAATGTGGACCGCAACATAACATTTTTATGCTCTCTATTGATGTTTCCTTTCACTGGATTTCCTTTCTCTGATTTTTTTTCTTGTAGATACGATTTTTCTTGCACAACAATGATAAGTTTGGAAATATGTATCCACATATTCGATTTGTCAAGTATTTTAACATAATTAACAAGTAGTGGGTATCCTGACATCTAGGGGAGGGGTGGGGAGTGGGGGGGGAAAATTTGTAACAGAAAGCTTTGTAAGGGTTAATGTTGAAGAATTACCCATACATATGTTTTGCAAATAAAATGTTTTAATAATAATAAAAAATAGTTCATTTATATAATAAAGTTGCCAAGGAAGGAAGATACACTGAATGGCAGAAATGGTGCTTCAACCCATTCTATGGGGGGCAGCCATGCTGACTAGCAGTTTGTGCATGAATGGCTCCTCTTCATCCTTTTCTTCCCAAGCTCTAGGAACCAATCATTTCTACTGTTCTGCCTTAGTTCCATTTTGTCTTTACCATGGAAGCCAGATTAATGCTACCTCCTCAACAACCTTCAGAAATAGCATCCCATCTAATCCTCACCTTCATGAAGGAGGCAGTCCTTGGTGACATCAGGTCCAATTGTCCATTGAACAACCTTCCAGCAAAACCATACATGGAGCAGGGGTGCATTGCTTCATGGAGAGAGCAAAATAAACTCTAGTGCCAAAAATTTATATTAGAAAGACAGGGGCAAAATTTGAGAAGTAGATACATTTGTGTCATTGGATTTCAAAAAGAATTTGAAAAAATTGCTTGACAATGGCTTTGAAAAGGAAGCTGAGGTGAACATCTTTTTTTTAATAAAGCTTTTTTTTTGCAAAACATATGCATAGGTAATTTGTCAGCATTGACCCTTGCAAACATTTCTGTAACAAATTTTTCCCTCCTAACCCTGAACTCCCTCCCCTACATGGCAGGAAGAATAATACATGTTAATTATGTTAAAATATTTAACAGATCAAATATGTGGAGATATATATATATATATATATATATATATATATATATATATATATATATATACAGTTATCTTGCTGTACAGGAAAAAATAACCTGAGAAGGAAAACATAATGTAAGCAAACATCAATAGAGAGTGTGAAAATGCTATGTTGGGGTCCAGACTCAGATCCCACAGGCCTCTTCCCTGGGTGTATATGGCTTTCTTCATCCCTGAACAACTGGAACTGGTTTGAAACATCTCATTATTGAAGAGAACCATGTCCTTCAGAATGGATCATCACATAGTCTTATTGTTGCCGTGTACAATGATCTCCTGGTTCTGCTGATTTTGCTCAGCATCAGTTCTTTCAAGTCTCTCCAGGCCTCTCTAAAATCATCTTGTTGGTCGTTTCTTACAGAACAATAATATTCCATACCATTCATATACCATAATTTATTCAGCCGTTCTCCAATTGATGGGCATCCTGAGGTGAACATCTTAACAGGATGTTGGACAATGGATCATGAAAAGAAACAGAAAAAATTTGAAAACTCACCAGAGCTGAGAATCCAAAGACTGCCAGTGCCTGGTTCCCCTCATCTGGTAATTGGACCTCATCCACCAGTGTGACACACAGACTCCACTTCATGCCATAAAATGTTTAATGAGGAAATAGATAATTGCATTGGAATGAATGGCTAATGACTGACTTGCAATAGCAAGTTGCGTCTTGAAAATGCTGTTGGATTGCAATCCAGTGGGAGAAAGCTGAAAGACCAAAGGGAAAATGCCAAATAATCATCGACGTTCACGACTGCTGGGAAAGGGACCCTTTCGTTGGCAGTAGGGCAAATATTGTACCTTTCCAATGGATTCTCCTCCAGAATTGAGGTAATCAATGGATTAGCTGTATCACTTTCCATCTAGAAGCTTCTCGAAGGTGAAGGAGCCCAAATTTCAGATAATTCAGACAGCATGGAATACTTTAGATGCAGAAACAGAATCTCAGGGAAGAGCTGCAAGCAGATGTTAGTTGCTTACCTTCACATGAAGACACCTGATGGCCATAACATAAGATCGTTGTGTTGACATATAAGTGATGTACACGATTGACTCACAATGCTCATATATTTGGGAAAGGAAAACAGAATGAATGGCCGCAATGGAGCTTGAACTCAATTTGAACGGGACAGCCATGCCTATTAAAGGTGCAAACAAGTATCACTCCTCATTATCATGATGTTCACAAGCTCTACCAAAAATACTTTAGATGCACAAACAGCATCTCAGAGGAAGAGCTCCAAGAAGAAGTGGGTTCCTCACCTTCACATGAAGTCTTCAGGTGGTTGTACAATAAGTTCATTTCATTGACATAAATGGTGTTCAAATGCCCAGGGCAAGGAAGGAAGACACCTTGAATGGCAGAAATGGTGCTGCAAGCCCATTCTGTGGGGGGCAATTATGCTGCCTAATGATGCATGTGTGAGTGGCTCTTCTTGATCTTGTTCTTCACAATTTCTAGGAACCAATCATTTCTGCTGTACTGCTTTGGTTCCATTTTATCATCATCATGGAAGCCAGCTCAAATGCTAGCTGCTCAACAACTTTCAGAAATAGCATCCCTTCTAAACCTCACCTTCTTCAAGGAGGCAGTCCCTGGTGAAATCAGGTCCAAAGGCCCAGTGGAGAACCTTCCAGCAAAACCACATATGGATCAGGGGTGCATTGCTACATGGAAAGAGTAAAATGGAGTCTAGTGACATCATTTATATTGGTAACATAGGGACAAAACTTGCAGAGGCAAAAGTTTGATCAGATTTCAACAAATGTGGGTCAAAAAAAGCTTGAGAGTGGCTTCGAGAAGGAAGCTGAGCTGCTCATCTGAACAGAATGTTGGACAATGGGTCAGGAAAGGAAACAGAAAAACCTGAGCACTCACCAGAGCTGAGGAGAGGCTCAAGACTGCCACTGCCTGAATGCCATGGTCTGGCAATTGGACTCCATCCACCTGTGTGACACATGGCCTCAAGCTAATTAAATAAAATGCTTAGGGTGAAAAAAGACAATTGCATTGCAATGAATGGTTAATGACTGACCTGCTCTATAGAGACTTGCACCCTGAAAATGCTATTGGATTGCAGCCCAGTGGGAGAAAACAGAAAGACCAAAGGGAAAAGGCCAAAAAATCACCGACGATCACAAGTGTTGGGAGAAGGGCTCTCTCCCTGGCACTGTTAGACCTATTGTGCCTTCCCAATGGATTCTTCTCACGACATTAGGTGACCAGTGGAGTGACTGAGTAGCTTTGCATGTTTCCTGAAAGTGAGGGTGGCTGCATTTAAGAGTACTCCGATGGCATGGAATATTTTAGATGCAGAAATAGGATCTCATGCCACAAGCTGCAAGCAGATCATGGTTCCTTACCTTCACATGAAGTCTCCAGAGGACCGTAGCATGAGATCATTTCATCGGCATTAACTAGTTGCTTTACACACTCTACTCAAAGTGCCCATGGTTGGGAGCACAGCTTGAATGGCAGCAATGGGGCTCCAACAACATTTTGAGGGGACAGAAATGCTGGCTAAAGATGCATACAGGAATGGCTCTTCTTTATCATGATCTTCTCATGCTCTGGGAACAAGAGCAACACAAGTTTGGAAGGACAAATGCAGCGTCTCCGATATATTTTCAAAAACCTCTTCAATAGTTTAAGTTGGGTGTGCACCTAAGAAATATACATAAATTCCCTGTTGAGTAGGGTGTGTGCCAGGGACAGTATGGAGGACAGCCTGAATAGGAACAAGATTGCTCAGAATCTCTGTGGTATCTTCCTATAAAAATGCATTTCACACTACTTGGATCGTGTTTATGCATTTCCATCTCCGAGGGCCCAACTGAAAATTCTGACCTCTTTCTTCTCCCCACTGGCACCTCCTGAACAATGAAACACTTGATTAAGGGAGGAGGATTGTTTGTGGGAGTCTAAGAAGCCCAAGGTAAATCTCAAGGGACTCAGTGCAAATGAACACTAGCTGTTGAACAAACTTCTGCAATCCCATTCCACTTTGTATTTACCTTCTTCAAGGAGGCAGCCCCCACGGTAAAATCATGTCCCACTGTCCACGTAAGAACATCTCTGGAAAGTCTGAAGGGAAAGCAAAAATTGATAGTGGTACATTGCTACATGTATCATTACTAGGGACATAAGCTATATTGGTTCAAAAAGAGAACATTTCATGGAGGGCTTAATGCTCTCACTGCTAAGTTTTTCTTCTTTTTTTTAAACAAAAATTATTTAAAATTAAATACAAAGGAAGAAAGATCAAGATAGAAAAAGGAATCAGAAAAAAGAAAACAAAAGAAAGCATTGTAATTTACCAAGCGGAACATGAGAAAGCATTGTAGCAATGTTTCCATTTCAAAAAAGAATATATAATTTCAGAAGACATTGTATTCAAGTCTCTGTCTTTGCTTTCTTTTAGCTGATTTTGTAGTCTCTGCATTGCACTTTAACTATTTTCTATTTTTCCCTCTTGTTCCCCCCTTAAAATTCCCCAATCGGGGTATAGTTTGCACGAATGTGTGTGTGTGTGTGTATACATACATATATATATATATATACATATATACATATATTCACATATCTACATCATAATGTATATACTCACATATACATATATGGATATGTATATAGAGGGATAGATAAAATATACATTTACACATATATAGACATGTATCTAAAACAATATTAATATGGCTGACACATAATATAGATTTCTCTCCTGATTGACTTTTTCTGTTTGGGTCTGAGATGAATGATTACTAGCTCTACTTTTATTTTTCTTTAATAAATTCTGCTGCCAATATGTATAGGTATATTTCTTATTAGGAATCCCTGGTAACTCTTCTACTTTATGTCTACTCTTTCACTTGTCTCTCAAATACTTAATCTCTGCACACATAGATAACTCCCTTATCTTCCTGCCTCAATTTTTCTCTCCTTTGTCTCATTCTCATTCATCTACATACCTTATCCCTCTACTCCCCTTCATCTACACACCCTTCTATACTCCACAGTGTCCTATTCCCTCCCTCCTTATTTCTTCACACATTCTGGATGATGCTATATCCTTCATGGTATGCATACATACATATATGTGTATATATGTGTATATGTAAATATATAATACGTATACATGTATATTTCCTTATTTATTCAATTCCTAATATGAGTAGGTTTTCAGAACTACCAACCCTCCTCTCTCTCCCATCTAATGCCTCTGTGTCAATGTTTCCTCTGTACCTCATTTGTATAGCATGATTATAATTTTTATCTTTTCCTAGAAAATTTTGTTTTTTAGAACCAGATCATACTCAACTTTGTTCTAATCTTTTTTTTAACAACCCAAGTAATGATGCCAATTTCAAAATAAGGTTTATATTTTCACGTATAAGACAAAAACAGTTTGTCCTTGTTGAGCCCTTTGAAATTGTTGACTTGAGAACTATTCTAGAAAGTGCTTAACATCACTGATAAACATAGCTGTGGGGTTGATGTTGATAGAGCCTGACATCCTGGAGGATGAAGTTAAATGGGTTTTAGGCCAACCAAGCCTTGCTAGTAAGGTTAGTGGAAGTGACGGACTTCCAGCTAAGCTATGTAAAACCCCAAAAGATGATACTGTTAAATTACTGCCCTCAATATCCCAGCAAATTTGGGAAATTCAACAGTGGCAACTGGAGGGAAAGATCAGTGTACATTCCAAACGTCAAAAGGACAATGACAAGCAACATTCAAATTACTGAACAAATGATCTCATTTTAAGCACTCCACTTAAGATTCTGGAAGCTAAATGTTAGCAATATGTGAACTGAGACTTACCAGACTAGCAGTTTAGTTTTCAAAAAAGCAGAGGAACTAGAAACCAGATTGCCAACATGCTCTGGGGGTGGAGCCTAGATGGCTGAGATCAGCCAGGAGTCTCTGTAACCTCCTCTAACCTTCCCTGAAACCAACCTCATTTTATAAGTATCCATAACATAAATACAGTTCTCAAGAGTTGTTTTTTCTTATTACCTTTTTATGTTTCTCTTTTGTTCTGTGTTTGTAGATCAGATTTTTTGTTCAGTACTGGTCTTTTCATTAGAAAGAGGTGAAATTCTCCTGTATCATTAAATGACCATCTTCTTCCCTGGAAGATAATGCTCATTCTATCTGGATAATTTATTCTTGGCTGTAATCCAAGGTTCTTTGCCTTTTGGAATATCTGATTCCAGGCCCTTTATTCCTTTAAAGTGGAAGCTGCTAGGTCCTGGGTGATCCTAATTGTGGCTCCTCGGTATTCAAATTGTTTCTTTATGGCTTCTCACAATATCTTTTCCTTGGTATGATAGTTCTGAAATTTAGGCACCATATTCCTGGGGGATTTAATTTTTGGGTTTCTTTCAGGAGGTGATCAGTGGATTGTTTCAATCAGTATTTTGCCTTCTGATTCTAAAATATCAGGGCAGTTTTCTTTTATGATTTCCTGGAAGATAGTGTCTTTTTTTCATCATGGCTTTCAGGAAGCCCTATAATCCTTAGATTGTCTCTCCTAGATCTATTTTCCAGGTTAGATGTAAGAGATATTTCATGTTTTTTTTCTATCTTTTCATATTGACTGGACATGCTTTCAAGTTGTGATGGGATTCTAGAGTGAAGAATCATGTCTTTCATAATTGATTATCACATTTGTTGCTATTCTTTTATACAATGCATTTTTGCTTCTACTTGTTTTGCTCAGCAAAATCTTTTGAAGTCTTTCTAAAATCAGCTTGTCCGGGGCAGCTAGGTGGTGCAGTGGATAGAGCACCAGCCCTGAAGTCAGGAGTACCTGAGTTCAAATCTGGTCTCAGACACTTAACATTTCCTAGCTGTGTGACCTTGGGCAAGTCACTTAACCCTAATTGCCTCAGCAAAAAGCAAAAAAAAAATCAGCTTGTCCATGAAAGCTTTTTATGGAACAATAATATTCCATTATCTTCATATACTGGAAGGAAAGTAAAAGGGAAAGATGTACCCAATTGAATGTGAATTCCACACAAGAGCAATAAGAGATAATCAGAAGCTTTTCCTTAAAAAAGCAATGCAAAGAAACAGAAGAAAACAATAGAATGGGACAGACAAAAAAAACAAGAAAATTAGAGAAATCACGGGAATGTTTCATACAAAAATGATAGGAATTAACAGAAGCAGAAGAGATTGAGAGTAGGTGGCAAGAATGCACAAAATGCAAGGAAAACATTAACATCACTAATGACCATGATGACAGGCTTAATCTAGAGCCAGACATCCTGGAGAATAAAGTCAAGCGGGATTTAGGCCTGCCAAGCATTGCCAATATGGACAATGGAGGTAATGGAATTCTATCTGGGCTGTTTAAAATCCTTAATGATGCAGGGAAAGTGCTGCCCTCACTATACGGCAGATTTGGGAAATGTAACAGTGACCACTGGATTGGAAAAGATCACTTCCTGTCCTGATGCTAAAGAAAGGCACTAACAAGGAATGTTCAAATTGCCAAAAAATTGAACTCATTTCACATGCCAACAAGCTTATACTTAAGATTGTGCAAGTCAGGCTTCAGTGCTATGGAAACTGAGATGTGTCAAGAGAGTCAATTTGTTTTTGCAACCAACTAGAGAACAAAGTGCAGAATTGCCCAATTATCGAGAAAGTAAAGGAGCTCCAGAGAAAACAAATTTACATCTGTTTCATTGAATACATTAAGGCTTTTGACTGTGTGGATCACAAGAAAATGTAAGAAGTCCTCAAAGAAATGGGAGGATCTTTGACCCAGCAGTTTTTCTAATGGGCTTATATCCCAAAGAGACCTTAAAGGAAGGAAAGGGCCCCACATGTGCAACAATGTTTGTGGCAGCAATTTTTGTAGAGGCTAGAAACTGGAAACTGAATAGATGCCCTTCAATTGGAGAATGGCTGAATAAATGATGGTATATGAATATTATGGAATATTATTGTTATGTAAGAAATGACCAGCAGGACGATTTCAGAGAGGTCTGGAGAGACTTGCATGAACTGATGCTGAGTGAAACGACCCCAACACAGCAAACCAGGTTTCAAATTATTCTAAAGTCCACAGAAATTTGGAAATTTCCAATAAATTCAGCATGAGAAAATGAGCAACAGAAATTACTAGGTTGTACCACAAAATGCCTTAGGAAAAGATAAGGAAAAATTTACTAAAAATCCAGAGATATTCTTTTATCCACTGACCATTCCTGAAATGTTTAACCTTGACCACTATTAAATGGTGTAATGTGAATAATTCTCTGTTTGGTCTTGGTAATTCCAGGACTTTAATCCATTCTGGAAGAAAACAAAAAGGAAAACCAAGCCAGGTAAACAGCCACTTTTTGCTTACCCTTCCTATCTTGTCCGCAATCCCCTTCTGTTTCTTTGGGAAGCACCCCAGAAGGCAAGAAGGGACCCTCTCCACTCCACTCCCCAGCATCCAGAGGGTGGGGATTCCTGATAAGGTGAATGTAGCCCAAGACTCTCTGTTTGATAACCCCTCTCATCTCAGAGCACATTAAGAAAAGGGAATGGTTCTCTCCAGCAACTGCCTGGGAAGGATCCAGGGGGCCCCCGTCACCCCTGCATGGCAGTGTGAGGGGACAAAGCCAGTCAGGCTCTGCATGGAGTTAGTCCACCATTCTCTGTTTCAGTTGTGGATATGTATTAGCTAGTATTAGCAAGTGTTAACACACTATCAGTTAAATTCAGAAATTTAGGAAAACAGAGAAAGAGTTTACTACTATTTTCAAAATTCTCCTTATCTAGTGGCAGCCTTCTGAGGGCTCTGGCAGTACAAACTGGCACCTTAACCCTTTCCTGGCTCATCCTTTCCTGGATCATCTCCTGAAAGAGACCCCAAAAGTAAATCCCCAAGAAATATCGTGGCTAAATTTTAGGATTATTGCACCAAGGGAAAGATATTGCAAGTAGCTTGAGAGAAACAATTCAAATACCGAGGAACTGTTATTAGGATCACACATTTAGAAAAAGAAATAGAACGAGCTATTAATCAAATCCCTAAGAAAAAAATCTCTAGGACCAGATGGATTTACATGTGAATTCTATCAAACATTCAAAGAACAACTAATTCCAATACTATATAAACTATTTGAAAAAATAGGGAAAGAAGGTGTACTAGCAAATTCCTTCAATGATACAGATATGGTTCTGATAGCTAAACCAGGTAGAGTGAAAACTGAAAAGGAAAACTATAGACAAATTTCCCTAATGAATATTGATGCAACATTTTTAAACAAGATATTAGCAGTGAGATTTCAAAAAGTCATCACCAGGATAATACACTATGACCAAGTGGGATTTATACCAGGAATTCAGGGCTGGTTCAATATTAGAAAAACTATCAGCATTATCAACTATATTAATGGCCAAACTAACAAAAACCATATGATTATTTCAATAGATGCAGAAAAATCATTCGATAAAATCCAACACCCATTCCTATTAAAAACACTAGAGAGTATAGGAATAGATGGGCTTTTCCTTAAAATGATTAGTAGTATCTACTTAAAACCATCAGCAAGTATCATATCTAATGGAGACAAACTAGAACCATTCCCAATAAGATCAGGAATGAAACAAGGCTGCCCACTGTCATCATTACTATTTAATATTGTATTGGAAATGTTAGCTTTAGCAATAAGAGAAGAAAAAGAGATAAAAGGAATTAGAGTAGGTCATGAAGAAACCAAATTATCACTCTGTGCAGATGACATGATGGTATACTTAGAGAAATCTAGAGACTCAACTGAAAAACTGCTAGAAACAATTCACAACTTTAACAAAGTTACAGAATAGAAAATGAATCCACATAAATCATCAGCATTTTTATATATTACTAACAAAGTTCAGCAGCAAGAGATACAAAAAGAAATTCAATTCAAAATAATGGATGATAGTATAAAATATTTGGGAATCTATCTACCAAGGAACAGTCAGGAACTATTCAAACTAAAATACAAATCACTTTCCACACAAACAAAGTCAGACCTAGTCAATTGGAAAAACGTCAAGTGCTCATGGGTAGGCCGAGCTAATATAATAAAAATGACAGTACTACCCAAATTAATATAGTGCCATGCAAATATAATTTATTGCCATATGAATCAAACTCCCAAGAAATTATTTTACAGATCTAGAAAAAATAGTAGCAAAGTTCATTTGGAAGAACAAAAGGTCAAGCATTGCAAGGGAATTAATGAAAAAAAAGGCAGATGAAGGTGGCCTTCCTGTGCCAGATCTAAAACTATACTATAAACAATAGTCAACAAAACCATTTGGTATTGGCAAAGAAATAGGGTAGTTGATCAGTGGAATAGGATAGGATCACAGGACAAACTAGGCAATAACTATAGCAATCCAATGCTTGATAAACCCAAAGACCCCAGCTTCTGGGATAAGTACTCACTATTCCACAAAAACTGCTGGGAAAATTGGAAACTAGTATAGAAGAAATTAGGGCTTGACCCACACCTAACACCACATACCAAGATAAGATCTAAATGGGTTCATGATCTAGATATAAAGAGGGACTTTGTAAGCAAGTTAGAGGAACGTAATATAGTTTATCTCTCAGACCTGTGGAGAAGGAAGGATTTTGTGTCCAAAGAAGAACAGCAACTCTTAATTGAACACCAGATAGATAATTTTGATTATATTGTTACAAAGATTTTGTACAAACAAAACTAATGTAGGCAAGATTAGGAGGGAAGCCATAAATTGAGAAATCATCTTTATAGTTAAGAGTTCTGATAAAAGGTCTCATTTCTAAAATACCTAGGGGACTGGCTCATATTTATAAGAATTCAAGCCACTCTCTAATCCATAAATGGTCAAAGGATATGAACAATTTTCAGATAATGGAATTAAAACTATTTCCAGTCATATGAAAAAGTGCTCTAAATCACTATCGATCAAAGAAATGCAAATTAATACAACTCTGAGATACTACTACATACCTGTCAGATTGGCTAAGATGACAGGAAAAGATAATTACAAATGTTTGAGGGGATGTGGGAAAACTGGGACAATGATACATTGCTGGTGGAACTGTGAACAGATCCAACCATTCTGGAGAGCAATTTGGAGCTATGCTCAAAAAGTTACCAAACTGTGCATACCCTTTGACCCAGCAGTGTTTCTATTGGGCCTATATCCCAAAGAGATATTAGAGGAGGGAAAGAGCCCCACATGTGCAAGAATGTTTGTGGCAGCCCTTTTTGTGGTGGCTAGAAACTAGAAACTGAATGGATATCCATCAATTGGAGAATGGCAGAATAAATTATGATATACGAATGCAATGGGATATTATTGTTATGTAAGAAATGACCGGCAGGATGGGTGGAGCCAAGATGGTAGAGTGCAGAAACGACTCTCTTTGAGCACCTCTGATCTTCCCTCAGACCCACAGCAAATTAAGCCTCTGAACTAATTGTGGAGTGAGGGCTTCCTCAAACACTTGGAGTAGAACACATTTCCATAAAAAATTACCTTGGAAGAACTCCAGAGCAGGTCTGTTTCAGACGGGCAGGAGATCAGGCTACTTGCTGCACTCAGGCACCAGCGGCCAGTCGGGGTGGGAGACCGGGACTGGGATGGAGGTTGGCGGATTCAAGGCACCCAGGAAGTCCCTGGAAGACACTTGGGCCACTTTGCTCTGCTTGCGGGCAGGTGCTTTGGAAGATCTGCCTTTGGTAAAAAGGGGATTAAAGAGCAGCTGAGAGTGTGGACCTAGTGTGGACATAGTCCGACCAGTCCCAAACCAGAAGTCAACTATGCAAACTGCCCCAGGGCAAATTGAAACAGCCGGGGATCCCCTGCTTTAATCAGACCTCAAGCTCTAATAAATGAGTAAGAAGCAGAAGAGAGCTTTCTCCGTAGACAGCTTTTATGGACAGAAAG
Source organism: Myrmecobius fasciatus (assembly GCA_023553655.1). Classification (NCBI taxonomy): domain Eukaryota; kingdom Metazoa; phylum Chordata; class Mammalia; order Dasyuromorphia; family Myrmecobiidae; genus Myrmecobius; species Myrmecobius fasciatus. Next base: position 14,220 of record JAJPUD010016868.1, read on the forward strand.
AAGGTCAGACCTCAGATCCTGAGATTCCTAAAGGGAAAGCAAGCCCAGAGGAAGACACAAAGGTGGACATGACCCTGTTGCCATTTCACAAGGCTTTCCTGTAAGATTGCATAAAGAATCTCAAAAGAGAGTTAGAAGAAAAATGGGGAAATGAATTGAGATCAGTGCTAGAAGGATATAATGCCTTGCAAAAGAGATATGAAAAAGACACCAATTCACTGAAAATCAAAATTGGTGATATGGAAAAAAGTCAGCAACTCACTAGAAAACAAAAATGGTGAATTGGAAAAAGATAATTCACTGAAAAACAAAATTGGCGAATTGGAAAAAGTCACCAACCAACTGGAAAAAAAATTGATGAAATGGGGAAAAAAATCACCAATTCACTGGAAAATAAAAATGGTGAATTGGAAAAAGACAACAATTCACTGAAAAATAAAATTGACAAAATGGAAAAAAAAATGCAATGAACCAAAAAGTTCAATTGGCCAGTTACAAAAGGAGCTAAAAAATGTAACTGAAGGAAGTAATACTTTAAAAATTAAATTTGATCAAATAGAAGTGAATGACTCAATAAGACTTCAAGAATGAGACAAACAAAAACAAAAAAAAATGAAAAACATAGAAGAAAATATGAAATATCTCCCAGAAAAAACAACTGACCTGGAAAACAGATCTAGGAGAGACAATCTAAGGATTATTGGATGCCTTGAAAGCCACGATGCAAAAAAGAACCTAAGTGCTATCTTCCAGGTAATCATGAAAGAAAATTTCCCTGATGTTTTAGAATCAGAAACCAAAATCACCATCGAAAGAATTCACCGATCACCTCCTGAAAGAGACCCCAAAATTAAAACCCCAAGGAATATTTTGGCCAAATTTCAGGACAATCGCACCAAGGAAAAGACATTGCTAGCAGCAAGAAAAAAACAATTCAAATACCGAGGAACTGTAATTAGAATCACACAAGATCTGTCAGCTTGCACATTAAAGGATCGAAGGGCATGGAATAAGATATTCCAAAAGACAAAAGAACTTGGATTACAGCCAAGAATAAGTTATCCAGCTAGAATGAGCATTATCTTCCAGGGAAGAAGATGGTCATTCAATGATACAGGAGAATTTCACCTCTTTCTAATGAAAACAACAGATCTGAACAAAAAATTTAACCTCCAAATACAGAACTCAAGGGAAGCATAAAAAGGTAAAAAGGAAAGGACAATTGAGAACTATATTTCTACTTATGGGTATCCTTAAAGAATGGGGGTATAATTTGATTTTATTTTGATAGTAATGCAAAAGAAATCAGAGGTGGAAGGGCTATTATACTGGAAAAAAAGGGGAAAGGAAGTAAAAATAAAGTAAAAAAAGGAGGTAAAATAAGGCAAAATCTCATGAAGAGATATTGAAAACCTTATATAACTCAGGGAAAGAAGAGAGGGTGATGAGCATTGCCTAAATCTTACTCTCATTAGATTAAGCTCCAAAAGAGTATATCAGACACATTTGGCTTCAAAGAAAAACTTGTCCCTACTTATAGTGAAGTAGGAGGGAAAGGAGAAAAAGAAAGGGATAGACTAATAGAAGGGAAAATAGAATAATTAGGGGAAAGGTGTAAAAAAGAGGGAGGGGTTCTAAAAGGGGGAGGAGTGTTAGAGGGATGTGGTCATCAAAAACAAAATACTGGGGAGGGGTGAAGGGAGAAAGGGGAAAGGGAAGAGAAAAACATAACTTTGGGTAAATAAGATGGCAGGAAATACAGATATAGTTATTTTAACTGTGAATGTGAATGGGATGAACTCTCCATAAAACGAAAGCAGATAGCAGACTAGAGTAAAATCCAGAATCCTACAGTATGTTGTTTACAAGAAAAACATCTAAAACGTAGATATTCATACATTCATTCATTCATACATTCTGGAGCAGAATCTTTTATGCTTCAGGTGGGAAAAAAAAGCAGGATTAGCAATGCTCATCTCAGATCAAGTAAAAGCAAAAATAGATCTAATTAAAAGAGATAAGGAAGGAAACTATATTTTACTAAAGGGTACTATAGACAATGAAGCAGTAACAATACTAAATATATATGCACCAAGTGGTATAGCATCTAAATTCATAGAGGACAAACTAACAGAGATGCAAGGAGAAATAGACAGCAAAACTATACTAGTGGGGGATCTCAACCTTGCTCTCTCAGAATTAGATAAAACAAAGCACAAAATAAGAAAGAAGTTAGGAAGGTAAACAAAATGTAAGAAAAGTTAGGTATGATAGATCTCTGGAGGAAATTGAATGGCGATAGAAGGGAGTCTACATTTTTTCTCAGGGGTTCATGGAACCTAAACAAAAACTGACCATGTGTTAGGGCATAAAAACCTCAAAATCAAATGCAAAACAGCAGAAATAGTAAATGCATCTTTTTCAGATCATGATGCAATAAAAATCACATGCTATATAAAACCAGGAGAAAATAAAGCAAAAGTTAATTGGAAATAATCCAATCCTAAAGAATGAATGGGTAAAAGAGCAAATTATAGACACAATCAATAATTTCATCCAGGAGATTGGCCATAATGAGACAATATACCAAAATTTGTGGGATATGGCCAAAGTGGTTATAAGTGGTAATTTTATATCTCTAGATGCTTACTTGCATAAAATAGAGAAAGAAGATGAATGAATTGGGCTTACAATTTAAAAAGTTGGAAAAAAGATCTAATTAAAAACCCTCAATTAAATACCAAATTGGAAATTCTGAAAATTAAAAGGGGAGATTAATAAAATTGAAAATAAGAGAACTATTCAATTAATAAATAAAATTAAGAGTTGTTTTTATGAAAAAAAATACAAAATAGATAAGCCTTTAGTAAATTTGATTAGAAAAAGGGAAGAGGAAAATCAAATTTTTAGTCTCAAAAATGAAAAGGGAGAACTTTCCACCAATGAAGAGGAAATTAGGGCAATAATTAGGAGTTACTTTGCCCAACTTTATGCCAACAAATTTGATAACGTAAATGAAATGGAGGAATACCGACAAAAATATAGACTACCCATGTTAATAGAAGAGGAAATAAGTTATCTAAATAGCCCCATTTCAGAGAAAGAGAAAGAACAAGCTATGAATTAATTCCCTAAGAAAATATCTCCAGGGACACATGGATTGACATGTGAATCCTAATAAACATTCAAAAAACAATTAATTCCAATAGTATATAAATACTTTGAAAAAATAGGGGGAAAAGGTGTACTTCCAAATTCCTTCTGTGACACAGTTATGGTGCTGATAACTAAACCAGGGAGGGAGAAAAGTGAGAGGGAGAAAACTATAGACCAATTTCCATAATAAATATTGATGCAAAAATTTTAAATAAGATATTAGCAATGAGATTAAAGAAAGTCATCCCCAGGATAGTACACTATGACCAGGGATTTGTGCCAGGAATGCAGGGGCTGGTTCAATATTAAGAAAACTATTAGCATAATCAATTATATTAATAACCAAACTAAGAAAAACCATGTGATTATTTCAATAGATGCAGAAAAAGCCTTTCACAAAATCCAACAACCATTCCTATTAAAAACACTAGAGAGTATAGAAATAAATGGGCTTTTCCTTAAAATGATTAGTAGCATCTACTTAAAACTATCAGCAAGCATCATATGTAATGGAGACAAACTAGAACCATTCCCAAAAAGATGAGGAATGAAACAAGGCTGCCCACTGTCACCGTTATTATTTAATATTGTGTTAGAAGTGTTAGCTTTGGCAATGAGAAGAAAAAGAAATTAAAGGAATTAGAGTAGGTAATGAAGAAACCTAATTATCACTCTTTGCAGATGACATGATGGTATACTTAGAGAACCCTAGAGACTCAACTAAAAAACTACTAGAAACAATTCACAACTTTAGTAAAGTGGCAGGATTCAAAATAAATCCACATAAATCATCAGCATTTTTATATATTACCAACAAAGTTCAGCAGCAAGAGATACAAAAAGAAATTCCATTCAGAATCACAGATGATAGCATAAAATATTTGGGAATCTATCTGCCAAGCAAAAGTCAGAAACTATATGATCTAAACTACAAAACACTTTCCACACAAATAAGATCACACCTACTCAATTGGAGCAGAACCAGGAGATCATTATACATGGCAACAACAATATTACATGATGATCAATTCTGATGGACATGGCTCTCTGCAACAAAGAATTGTCTCAAACCAGTTCCAATTGTTCAGTGAAGAAAGCCATATACACCCAGAGAGAAGTATATGAAATATGGACCACAACATAACATTTTCATTGTCTCTATTGATGTTTGTTTGCATTGTGTTTCCTTTCTCTGATTTTCTTTTTTTTCTTGTAGATACGATTTTTCTTGCATACCTTGTCAAGTATTTTAACATATTAACATGTAGTGGACTTCCTGCCATCTAGGGGAGGGGAGGGGACTGGGGGTAAAATTTGTAATGGAAAGCTTTGTAAAGATCAATGCTGGGGAACTACCCATACATATGTTATACAAATAAAAAGCTTTAATTTAAAAAAATAACTTGCATTTAAAAAATGACAACTGTGAGAGAACAAATCAAAATTTATCGAACGTAGCTAAAGCAATACCTAGGGGAAATTTTCTACCTTTAAAGACTTGTTTCAATAAAAGAGAAAAAGAGCAGATCAATGAATTGGTAGTGTAACAAAAAAAACGAGAAAACCAACAAATATCTCCCTCAAAACACCAAAAAAGAAATCTCAAATATCAAAGGAGTTATTAACAAAGATGAAATGAAAAACAACATAACCCCTCCAAGAACACCCCCATTAAATTTACAAATGAAACTAAGCTGTTTTTTAAACATCATAAAAATATAAGTAATTAAGTAACTTTATGTAAACAAAGAAGAAAACTAAATTACCAGTATCATGAGTAACGTGAACTTGCAAGAAGTGAAGAAAAAGAAAAAAACAATTATTAGGAGCTACTTTGCCCAACTTAATGCCAATGAAACTGACAACCTGATGGATACTGAAAAATCAGAGCAAAAGGGAAAATCATGAGAGAGATAAAAAAAACAACAGAAAAAAAGAACGAAGCATTTGTTGATTTAAATTCAATTTCCATAGTTCTTTTCTGAAAGCAGATGGCATTGTCTGTCCAAAGTCTATTAGGAGTGGGCAGAGCCAAGATAGCAGAGTGTAGACAGGACTCTCTGTGACCTCCTCTGACCTTGTCTCAATAGCAGATTAAAACTCCAAACAGATTTTTTAGTCAAAGAACTCACAAATATTTGGACTGCAACAAATTCCCATAAGAAGTTACCTTGGAGGAGGTTCAGAACAGGTCTGTTTCAGACGGGCAGGGGGTCGGGCAGTTTTCCAAGCTCAGACAGCAGCTCCAGGAAAGGGCAGGAAGTTGGGCCAAGAATCAGCCTGGCCCATTCTAAACCCCTGGGAATTTTCTGTGAGACTCTTGGGTCACCATGCCCTGCTTGCAGGCAGGTGTTTTGGCAGGCCTGCCTTTTGTAAAAGGTAGATTATAACCCACTGCAAAAGCCAGACCTAGCCCAGACAGCACAGCATCAGAAGTCAATCAGCAGAATTGCCCCAGGGTAAATTAAAGCACCTGTCACTCCTCTGCTTTAAAAAGACCTCAGGCATTTAAAAAATTAATAAAAAACAAATAAGAACTCTCACCATAGACAACTTTTATGGAGAGAGAGAAGGACAGACCTCAGATCCTCAGGTTCATAAAAGTAAAGCAACTTCAGAGGAAGCCACAAAGGGAGACATGACCTGGTCCCCATTTCACAAAGCTTTCCTGGAAGATTGCTTAAAGAACCTCAAGAAAGAGTTAGAAGAAAAATGGGGAAATGAATTGAGATCATTGCAAGGAGGATATAATGCCCTACAAAAGAGATATGAAAAAGATACCAATTCACCGAAAAACAAAATTGGTAAAATTGAAAAAGTATGTAATGAACAAATTGTCCAATTACAAAAAGAGCTTAAAAAGGTAACTGAAGAAAATAATATATTAAAAATTAGAGTTGAACAAATGGAAGTAAATGAATCAATGAGACTTCAAGAATCAGTTAAACAAAAACAAAAAAAATGAAAAAAATGGAAGAAAATATGAAATATCTCCTAGGGAAAAAACAACTGACCTACAAAAGAGATCTAGGAGAGACAACCTAAGGATAACTGGACTTCCTGAAAGCCATGATGAAAAAAAGAACCTAGACACTATATTCCAGGACATCACGAAAGAAAAGTGCCCAGATGTTTTAGAATCAGAGGACAAAATCACCATTGAAAGAAGTCAACGATCACCTCCTGAAAGAGACCCCAAAATGAAACCCCCCAGGGAATGAGGTGGCTATATTTCAGGACTATCACACCAAGGCAAAGATATTGCAAGCAGCTAAAAGGAAACAATTCAAATATTGAGGAACTGTTATAAGGATCATCGAAGATCTGTCACTTTCCACATTAAAGAATCTAAGGGTTTGGAACCAGATATTCCAAAAGGCAAAGGAACTTGGACTGCAGCCAAGAATAAGCTATCCAGCTAGGATGAGTATTATTTTCCAGGGAAGAAGATGGACATTCAATGATATAGGTGAATTTCACCTACTTCTAATGAAAAGACCAGAACAAAAAAATTTGACCTCCAAACACAGAACTTAAGAGAAGAATAAAAAGGTCAAAAGGAAAGAATTCTTGAGAACTATATTTCTACTATGGGTATACTTAAAGAAAGGGTGTATAATTTGATTTTACTTTGATAATATGAAAAAGAAACAAGAGGTAGAAGGAGTATCATACTAAAACAAGAAGGAAAAGGAGGTAAGATAAGTTTTTTAAAAAGAAGGCAAAAATAGGGTAACATCCCATGAAGAAGCAAAGAAAACTTAATATAATTAAGAGAAAGAAGGGAGGGAGAAGAGCATTGTGTGAATCTTACTCTCATTAGATTCGGCTCTAAAAGAGTATATCAGAGACATTTGGTTTCACAGAGAAACTTGAACCTCCTTATAGGGAAGTGGGAGGGAAAGGAGGAAAAGAAAGGGAAAGACTAATAGAAGGGAAAACAGAAGAATTAGGGGAAGGGTGTAAAAGAAGGTAGAGGGGCCTTAAAGGAAGGAGGACTGTTTGAGGGAAGTGGTCATCCAAAGCAAAATACAAAGGAGGGAAGAAGGGAGAAGGGAATAAAAGAGAAAAAACATAACTTTGGGTAAATAAGAAAGCAGGAAATAAAGAATTATATATTTTAACTGTGAATGTGAATGGGCTGAATTCTCCCAGAAAACAGAAGAATATAGCTGAGTGGATTAAATGCCAGAATCCAAGAAAATGTTGTTTACAAGAAATACATTTAAAGCATAGAGTTACATACAGAGTGAGGATAAAGGGCTGGAGCAGAATCTATTATGCTTCATGTGAACAAAAAATTCAGGGATAGCAATCCTGATCTCAGATCAAATAAAAGCAAAAATAGATCTAATTTAAAGAGATAAGGAAAGAAACTGTATTTTGCTAAATGGTACCCTAGGAAAGGGACCCACATGTGCAAAAAATGTTTGTGGTAGCCCTTTTTGTAGTGGCAAGAAACTGGAAATTGAAAAGATGCCCATCAATTGGAGAATGGCTGAATAAATTATGGTATATGAATGTTATGGAATATTATTGTTCTGTAAGAAATGACCAACAGGAGGATTTCAGAGAGGACTGGAAAGACTTGCATCAATTGATGCTGAGTGAAATCAGCAGAACCAGGAGAACATTATACACAGCAACAAGACTATATGATGATCAATTTTGATGGACATGGTTCTCTTCAACAATTATGTGATTCAAACCAGTTGTTCTGCGATGAAGATAGTCATATACATCCAGAGAGAGGCCTGTGGGAACTGAGTGTGAACCACAACACAGCATTTTAACGCTTTCTGTGAATATTTCCATGCATTTTGTTTTCCTTCTTATGTTGTTTTTTTTTTTCTTCTTCTCTTTCTAGATCTGATGTTTCTTGTGCAGTAAGATAACTGTATAGATATGTATACATGTATTGTATTTGGCATATAATTTATCCTATTTAGCATGTATTAGATTACCTGTCATCTAGGGGTGGGGGGTGGGGGGAAGGAGGGGAAAAGCTTGGGAAAAAAAAGGTTTTGCAAGGGTCAATGTTGAAAAATCACTCATATGTTTGGTAAATAAAAAGCTTTATATTAAAAAAAAAGGTACCCTAGATAATGAAGCAGTATCAATACTAAATATATATGCACATGTGCTATAGCATCCAAATTCCTAGGAGAGAAATTAACAGAGATGCAAGAAGAAATAGCAAAACAATACTAGTGGGAGATCTTAACCTTGTTCTTTCAGAATTTGATAAATCAAACCGCAAAATGAATAAGAAAGAAGTTAAGGTGGTAAACAAAATGTTAGAAAAGTTAGGTATGATAGATCTTTGGAGAAAATTGAATGGAAACAGAACTGAGTTTTCTTTTTTCTCAGCACTCCATAGAACATATACAAAAATTGACCATGTGTTAGGGTATAAAAACGTCAAAATCAAATGTAGAAAAGCAGAAATTGTAAATGAATCCTTTTCAGATCATGATGAAATAAAAATCACATAAAATATAAGGTCAGGAGAAGAGTGACCAAAGGTTAATTGGAAATTAAATAATCTAATACTAAAGAATGAATGGCTGAAAGAGCAAAACATAGACACAATCAATAATTTCATCCAGGAGAATGACAATAATGAGAAAACCTACAAAAACTTGAGGGATGCAGGCAATGTGGTAATAAGGGGATATTTTATATTTCTAGATGCTTACTTGCAAAAAATAAAGAAAGAGAAGATCAATGAATTGGGCTTACATTTAAAAAAAGCTAGAAAAAGAGCAAATTAAAAACCCTGAATTCAACACCAAATTGCAAATTCTGAAAATAACAGGAAAGATTGATGAAATTGAAAATAAGAAAACTATTGAATTAATAAATAAAACTAAGAGTTGGTTTTATTAAAAAAAACAGATAAGCCTTTACTTAATTTAATTAGAAAAAGGAAAGAGGAAAATCAAGTTGTTAGTCTCAAAAATGAAAAGGGAGAACTTTCCAGCAATGAAGAGGTAATTAGAGAAATAAGTAGGAGTTATTTTGCCCAAATTTATGACAATATATTTGATAATCTAAATGAAATGGAGGAATATGTACAAAAATGTAGATTGCCCAAATGAACAGAAGAAAAAATAAATTATTTAAATAGCCCCATTTTGAATAAAGAAATAGAACAAGCTATTAATCAACTCCCAAAGAAAAAATCTCTAAGGCCAGATGGATTGACATGTGAATTCTACCAAACATTCAAAGAACAATTAATTCCAATTCTAAACAAACTATTTGAAAAAATAGGGACAGAAGGTAGGGACTACCAAATTCCTTCTATGAAACTGATATGGTGCTGATAGCTAAACCAGGTAGGGTGAAAACAGAGGAAGAAAACTATAGACCAATTTCCCTAATGAATATTGATGCAAAAATTTTAAATAAGATATTATCAATGAGATTACAGAAAGTTATCCCCAGGATAGTACCCTATGACCAAGTAGGATTTATACCAGAAATGCAAGGCTGGTTCAATATTAGGAAAAATATCAGCATAATTAATTATATTAATAACCAAACTATCAAAAACCATATGATTATTTCAACAGATGCAGAAAAAGCATTTGATAAAATCCAACACCCCTTCCTATTAAAAACACTAGAGAGTATAGGAATAAATGGGCTTTTCCTTAAAATGATCAGTATCATCTATTTAAAACCACCAGCAAGCATCATATGTAATGGAGACAAACTAAAACCATTCCCAATAAGATCAGGAGTGAAACAAGGCTGCCCACTGTCACCATTACTATTTAATATTGTATTAGAAATGTTAGCTTTGGCAGTAAGAGAAGAAAATGAGATTAAAGGAATTAGAGTAGGTAATGAAGAAACCAAATTATCATCTTTGCAGATGACCTGATGGTATACTTAGAGGACCCTAGAAATTCACCTAAAACACTGCTAGAAACAATTCACAACTTTAGCAAAGTTGCAGGATACAAAATAAATCCACATAAATCATCAACATTTTTATATATTACCAACAAAGGTCAGCAGCAAGAGGTACAAAAAAGAAATTCCATTCAAAATAACTGTGGATAGTATAAAATACTTGGGAATCTATCTTCCACGGAATAGTCAGGAACTATAAGAACTAAACTATAAAACACTTTCCACACAATTAAAATCAGACCTAATCAGTTGGGAAAACATCAAGTGCTCATGGGTAGGCCAAGGAAATATAATAAAATTGACAGTAATACCCAAACTAATTTACTTATTTAGTGCCATATGAATCAATCTTTCAAACATTATTTTAGAGCTCTAGAAAAAATAATACCAAAGTTCATTTGGAAGAACAAAAGGTCAAGAATCTCAAGGGAATTAATGGGAAAAAAGGCTGATAAGGGTGGCCTTGCTGTGCCAGATCTAAAATTATATTATAAAGCAGCGGTCATCAAAACCAACTGGTCCTGGTTAAGAAATAGAGCAATCTGTGGAATAGGATTGGATCACAGGACAAACTAGGCAATAAATACAGCAGTCTAGTGTTTGATAAACCCAAAAACTCCAGCTTTTGGGATGTGTTCACTATTCCATAAAAACTGCTGGGAAAATTGGAACCTAGTAGGGAAGAAATTAGGGCTCGACCCTCACCTACCACCACATACTAAGATAAGATCTAAATGGGTTCATGATTTAGATATAAAGAGTGATAATGTAAATAAATTAGAGGAACGTAGTATAGTTTACCTCTCAGACCTGTGGAGAATGAAGGAATTTGTGTCCAAAGAAGAAGTGGAACTCTCAATTGAACATCAGATAGATAATTTTGATTATATTAAGTTAAAAAGGTTTTGTACAAACAAAACAAATGCAGACAAGACAAAAAGGGAACCAATAAATTGGGAAATCATCATTGATTTAAGGGTTCTGGTAAAGGCCTCATTTCTAAAATATATAGAGAATTGTCTCATATTTATAAGAATTCATGCAACTCTCCAATTAATAAATGGTCAAAGGATATGAACAGATAATTTTCAGATAATGAAATAAAAACTTTTTGTAATCATATGAAAAGATGTTCCAAATCACTATTGATCAGAGAAATGCACATCAAGACAACTCTGAGAACCACTACACATCTGTCAGATTGGCTAAGATGAGAGGAAAAGCTAATGACGAACTTTGGAGAGGATGCGGGAAAACTGGGACACTGATACATTTTTGGTGGAACTGTGAACGGAACCAACCATTCTGGAGAGAAATTTGGAACTATGCTCAAAGATTTATCAAACTGAGCAAAATGAGCAGAATCAGGACATCATTATACAAGGCAACAACAATACTATATGATAATCAAGTCTGATGGACATGGTTCTCTTCAACAATGAAATGTTTCAAACCAGTTCTAATTGTTCAGTAAAGAAGGCCATATACACCCAGAGAGAGGGACATGAGATAGGAACTACAACATATCATTTTCATGCTCTATATTGATGATTGCTTTCAATGGGTTTCATTTATCAGATCTTTTTTGTTCGTATAGATATGATTGTTGTAGCACAGCAAGATAAGTATGGAAACATTTATACATACATTCTACTGGTCAAATATTTTAATATAATTAACATGTGGTGGATAACCTTCCATGTAGGGGAGGGGCGGGGAATAGGGAGGAAAATTTGTAACGGAAACCTTTGTAAGGGTCAGTGTTGAAGAACTACCCATACATATGTTATGCAAATAAAAAGCTTTAATAAATAAATAAATTATGGCATATGAATGTCATGAAATATTGCTCTGTAAGAAACAACCAGCAGGATGACTTCAGAGAGGCCTGGAGAGACTTCCATGAACTGATGCTGAGTGAAATCAGCAGAACCAGGAGATCATTGTACACGGCAACAATAAGATTATATAATGATCCATTCTGAAGGACATGGTTCTCTTCAACAATGAGGTGTTTCAAACCATTTCCAGTTGTGTAGTGAGGAAGAAAGCCATATATACCCAGGGAGAGGTCTCTGGGATCTGAGTCTGGACCACAACAGAGCATTTTCACACTCTCTATTGATGTTTGCTTGCATTTTGTTTTCCTTCTGGGGTGTTTTTTCCTTGTAGATCTGATTTTTCTTGTACAGCAAGATAACTGTATAATTATGTATACACATATTTGATTGGCCAAGTATGTTATCAGAATTAACATATGTTAGACTTCCTGCCATCTAGGGCAGGGGGTGGGGAAAGAAGGGAAAAATTTGTAACAGAAAGCTTTGCAAGGGTCACTGATGAAAAATAACCCATGCATATGTTTTGAAAATAGACAAAAAAATTAACAAAAAAAGTAACAACAAAAAATATAACAACAACAACAACAAAATGACTATTAGGATTTCTTTGGAACCACTGAGAAGAATCACGTCTTTCATAGTTGATCATCACACATTGTTGCTATTCTTTTGTACAATGCATTTTTGGTTCTGCTTCTTTTGCTCAGCATTAGGTCATGCGAATCCTTTGAAGTCTTTCCAAAATCAGCTTCTTCATGAAAGCTTCTTATGGAACAATAATATTCCGTTATCTTCACATACTACAACTTAAGTTTTTTCCTAATCAATATTGATACATTAAAACTAAAGAAAATACTTGCAAGGACATTACTGTAATGTATCATAAAGATCATATCCCTTACCTATGCAGAACCTATACCAGGAATAGAGAGCTGGTTCCATATAAGGAAATCATAAGCATCACTGACCAGATTTATAACAAAAATAACATTATTTCAATAGATGCTAAAAAAAAAAGCTTTTGAGAAAATATAATACTCATTTTCCAGTTCTTTGCCACCACCAAAAGAACTGCTCCAAACATTTTAGTATATGTGGGTGCTTTTCCCTCCTTTGTGATTTCTTTGGGATACAGACCCATTACTGGCACTGCTGCATCAATGAATATTCACAGTATGATAGCTCTTTGGTCAGTCCCAAATTGCTCTCCAAAGTGGTTGGATCACTTCAAAACTCCACCAGCAATGCATTAGTGTCCCACTTTTCCCTTATCCCCTCCCAATGTTCCAGTCCAATGAAAACAGCCCCTATGGGCAGGACGCTCTCTATTCCTCCCTTCCCCCTTCACGACTGACTGCCCCTCACTCCGGGCCCCCAGAATCAGGTGTCATTTGTCCCATTTCTCTGCATCTTGTAAATCCCAAGTGGAATTTTCCCTGATCCAGAAGTCTCTCCCTGACGAGCCATGGCCAAAGAGCCTTCGCCTCCTGGGATCTCAGGGAGGACTTTGGGCCTCTCTCCTAGGGGTATCGGGGGTAACTGTGGATTGCCCTTCTTTCTGCCTGTCCCATCTGCCCAGGAGCCCTGGTTGCTCCCTGAAGGGACCAAAGCTCCTCTAAATCTGTGACCTCTTTCAGCTTCTGAGGCAATCTTCTAAACACAGTGGGATGCCCACCCCCTACTCCCCCCTCCTCCACTGGCACTTGTCCTGCTGCCCCAGGCTGCCACTGAAGGGAGGGAGGGAGACATGGAAGGCTTTGAAGCCAGAAGGTGACCTCCTTAGAGATGGCCATCCAGGCTCCCCTGCCCACAGCCCATGGGGGATGGGGGGTCATGGGATCCCAGATCTGACGCTTGGAGGGGCCCTAGAGGCCAGCCCTTCCAGTGCCCTCTTGTCCCCAAGGCAAAGAAAGGTGCAGGCACACAGCCTAGTGAGGCGCCAAAAGTCCCCTGGGCAGCAGAAGCCAGAGAGATGGATTTGGCCCCCAAGTTCCCAGAAATTTCAGGGAAACTGACATGGGGAAACTAAGAGGAACAAGAGCTTTTGGACCATTCTGTGCTGTAAGCAGGTGAAAAAAGGCACCTGCGCTGGTGCGCGTACACACACACACACACACTATACACAGACACACTATACACAATGACACACGCAGACACACAAACATACCACACAGATACATCCCCCATACACAAACTTACACAAATATACCCACCCCACAGAAACACAACACACACACACACACACACACACACACACACACACACACACATTAGAGGCCCAATCACATGTTGAGTCTCCCTCAGTCCTTGGGTCTGTCCATACCCAGGTTGGGGCCCGGGACTTTCCTATCTCGCCCCCAAACCCATGGCGGGCTTGATCATTCCCCAGAGCCAGAGCTCTCTCCTGCCACCAGCTCCCACCTTGGGACCCTGCTGTGCTCCAGCCCTAAGTGACGTCATCTCGGAGGCCTGGCCCTCCAACTCTGGCTTCCAGCAATACACCCCACATCTTACCCCCCCCCCGAGCTCCTAAAACCATTTCACCCCAACAAGTGGCTAATTAATTCCCCTGAGGATTTCGGGCGGTAACGTGGCCAGAGAACCTGGGTGGCGACAGATCCCCCCACCCCAATCCCGACCAGAAGGTCAGCCCGCTGTCCCACCCCGTCCAGCCCTTCCCAGCAGGCAGGGCCCGGGGAGAGAAAGCCCCTAACCCAGAGACAGACGGCGGCAGGACGGAGACCTTCATCCCCATGCTGGGGACTCGGGCCCCACCCACGTCCTTGCCAGGGTGTGCCGCCCTCCCCCCACCCCCCGTACCTCAGCAGGCTTGGAGGGCAAAAGCCGGCTCACGATGGAGGCAGTCCTCCAAGGCACTCTTGTCACCGCCCTCAGGCCCGACTGGCCTGAGCACCGGCCCCCGACACAGACCAGCCCTTCCGTGGCTTTGTACCCCTAAGGGTGAGAACCCCTGGCTAAGGGCAAGATTTCCACTAAGCATTCCTCACCCTCCTTTCCAGGTTCGGGGGTAGGGGGTTCCCTTTGTGTAGTAGCTCAGCTGAGACTTACTACACCCTCCCCCACCCTCTTCGCCTCGGGGTCCCCAGGATGACAGTCACGGGCGGTCTCCGCATCCATTCCCTCAGGCAGGCAGGCCAGGGTTGGGGTCCTCGGTGCCCCCTCCGCCCTCGGGGCTCCTTCCTCAGCTAGGGCTGTGCTTCCCACCTCTGGGGTCCCAAGGAGATTCGAGCCCCAGGACAAAGAAGAGCTCCTGGCTGGGGCTGGGGGAGGAGCCCAGGAAAAGTCAGCAGGTCGGGGAGTCGGGCGGCCCCAGGAAAAGTTGGCAGGACGGGGAGTCGGGCGGCCCCAGGAAAAGTCGACAGGACCGGGAGTCGGGCGGCCCCAACAGCGGCCAAGCAAGCAGAGAGAGGAGTCCCGGCCCACAAAGGGGTGCAGAAGAGACCCGGACCAGCCTGAACTGCCCACCCTGAAACAGGAGCAAGGCCTCCACAGGTGAGGCAGAGGAAGCTGGGAGGCGGGAAGGGGCTGGCGGCTACCTGGCCAACGGTCCGACCCAACGGACTCCACCGCGAATCCGAGAAGTTTCCCTCCTGGGCGGGGAAAAGCCTTGGGAAGGAAACCTGCCCAGGCTGGGAGGGCACAGCCCCGCGGCGGGGAAGCGTGGTGGTCCCCATGGCGACGGAGGCGGGGCAGCGCCAGAACAGAATCCTGCCTTTGGATGAGCTGGCCAATGGAACTCCGAATTCTCCAATCCTTGCACAGGAGATGGTCGCTATGGCAACGACTGGGGGCAGAGGGCGGGGGAGGAAGGGCCACAGGTAGGCAGCAGGAGGATGAGAGAAGGGAGAGTCCAGTTCAGCCATTGAGAACGCCAGGAGCCTTGCAAACTTGTAGCAGCCGAGTCCCATAGAGACGGACTCTTCTGAAAAGAGCTCATTGGTTGGGGAGCCCCGCGGCCCCGAAATGCAGCAGTTCGGCTCTTCCTAGGCTCAGGGGGCTGGGGACACCCACCAGTCCGCAGGGAGGGCTTCTCCTGGAGCCCTTGCGAAGTCTTCCGGGGCCGGTCAGCGTCAGCGCCAGACCTCGAGCTGTACTGAAATGGTCGGGCCCGTCCCCCCACCCCGGAACCTCACAGCCTGTTGGGAAGGCGGAGCAGGGGCGCTCTCTGCAGTGGTGGGTGCCTGAGGGGTGCCCTGGCCGCCCGCTGCTCCCTGTAAACAGCGGGAGAGAGCCGGTCCTGGCCCGTCCACAGCCGCCCAGGCACCCCGGGCTTCCCTGCAGGGACGGGTCAGGGGAGGCGGGAGGATAAGGTGTTGCATGGCTTCCAGAGGTCCATCCAGGCACTGCCCCCCATCCATGCCAGGTTTGGAGGTCATAAGCTGAGATGAGCCTGGGAGGAGGGCTCTAGAGGACTTAGAAAAGCTCCTCCCCTTCTCTTTCTCCTAGCCGAATAGAGAGGGATAAAGGAGGGGAGTGTAAGTGTCTGGGCCAGCAAGCACACGCCCCTTCTCTGTAACTGACCCCTTGGGAAGCCTCTTTTTGTTCTCAGACCCATCATCTCCTGACTTCTCCTCCTGATAAGACTGATTTTTAAGGAGCCACACACCTTCCCTCCCTCCCTCTTCCTGCCTCCTTCTCCAAGTGCGCACCTTGGACAGGGCCCGACCTATAACAGACGCCTTTTAACCAAGAATTACAGAGGAACAGACACTTGCGTTTGGGCGACATCCAGTGGTTATACCGGATATTGTAGTTTGTTTGTGTTTTCCCCTCATTTTAGTCGAGAATCCCATCACAACTTGAAAGGATGTCCAGTCAATATTCAGACCTAAATGAGAATCCCCTCTATAGGAGCCTCTAACAAGTGGTCAAAGAGCTTCAGTTTGAAGACCTCTAGGGACGGGAATCCCACCTCCACCTCCCAAGGCACTGCATTCTACTTTGAGACAGCTTACTAGCTAAGATATTTACTTTGCCAAGTGAGCCTGGACAAGTCATTTCACCTTTTTTGACTCAGTCCCATCATTTGTAAAATGAGCTGGAGAAGGAAATGGCAAACCACTCATGTATCTTTGTCAAGAGAACACGAAAAGGAATCACAAAGAGTTGGACACAACTGAAAATGACTAAACAAGAAATTTTAGAATAGAGTATGAGTTCTGGAAGGATCATTACTACTTTTTCCATACCTCTTTTCATCTCTTGCTATTTTAGATCCTTTTCAAAAGTTTATTATTATTTTATCCAGGTCTTAAATTATGTCTTTGATGATTTGACTGGGATAGCATTAAAAGTATAATTATTTTGGCAACATCCAATGGCTATATTGAATGACTTTGGCAATAAAGCTGGGATGTGATGAGTGGGAAAAGCAAAATCCGTGCAGTTGAATGTACTGGAATTTGCACTCTTTGAAGATTTAAAGATTTAAGTATGATTAACTGGTTCCAGCCCAATGGCAACACTCAGCACAAATAAAAATATTGTGACTATTTCACAAGATTCTGTATTTGCCCGAATCTAGGCCTAAGCTGTATTCTCATTTCTATTATACTGGTACTTCCCAGGCATGTGCATGAAATACTTCTCCCACTAGTTAAGCTTGTGCTTTATTTCTTCAGGGATCATTTTGTAATTAAATCTATACACTCTTTGTGTGTGCTTTTGACACATTGGTTCCCAGATACTTTGTACATCTTGAAGTTATCTGGAATGGGATTTCCCTTTTGATTATGGGCTCTGACTTTTTATTATTATTTAGAAATGCTACTAATATTTGAGTGTTTATTTTGTAGCTTGCAACTTTGCTGAAGCTATTGAAATTGTCTCTATTTATATCTTTGCTGATTATCTAGGGTTTTTCAAAGAAGCTATAATATCATCGGTTCTCTGCTCCAGCTCAGCAGGAAGTCATAGGCTCCTTTTCTTCCCATGTTAAGGGACCAGAAACAGTCAGAATAGCTGCAAGCAGGACCTTTCCATTTTGTCATCATACCTTTCTAGAAGCAGGTTCCCCAGCCTCTCCCATGTACTGACTGCAGGAAAAGCATGAAACTCTAGCTTTTTGGAAGGAGTTCCCATTGACTTAGACCCTATTGCACTAACTTGGTATAATAAGAACAATTGGTAAAAAGAATCTATATCTGTATCTGTCCAAATCATTGTTGTTTTTCAATTATGTCCAACTGTTCGTGACTCCCTTTGGGGTTTTCTTGGCAGAGATACTGGAGTTATTTGCCATTTCCTTCTCCAGATCATTTTACAGATGAGGAAACTGAGGCAAAACAGGGTTTAGTAACTTACTTAGGGTCATATAGCTAATGTCTCCGGCCAATATGAATTCAAAAAGATGTCTTCTTTATCCCAGACCCAGTGTTTTCTTTCTTACTTTCTTTTTTTCTTTCCTTTCTTTCTTTCCTTTCTTTCCTGAGGCAATAGTGACTTGCCCAGGGTCACACATCTAGGAAGTGTTAAGTGTCTGAGGCCAGATAGGAACTCAGCTCCTCCTGACTTCAGGGCTGACACTCTAACCACTGCACCACCTAGCTGCCCTGTTTTAATATTTCTTGTTGCCTCGTGGAATTATTGGCTTCTATTGGGCCCACTCTAATTTTCAGAGACTTTGTTGCTTGCCCAAGGTTTTGTGCCACAGTACTAAGCTGCTCATTCCCTTTCTACTTCTTTCTTCCACATCTCTC
>JAJPUD010016869.1:0-32855 GCA_023553655.1 Myrmecobius fasciatus
CAGCTCCAAATCCATTCACCTTCCACTCTTCCCCACGGTCTTAGTGACAGTTGTGATATCATCCTCATATTGGAGAGGGGAAAACTGAACAGGAAGCTCCCTTGTCCAGTGGTGGATGGAATGCTTAAACCTAAGTCTTTGGAAAAGGGGAGCGGTAACAGGGTGCAGAATGTACAGAAATCTGACTGGAGTGTTCAGGGCCTGTCTGCTCCAGCCATTTGGATTGAGCTTTCTCCAGATGGTCTGGCTCGCTGTACTGGCCTAGAACCCGAAGCCAGGTGAGCTCAGTTGGAGGCATCAAGGCCGTGGGAGGACAAGACTGGGCTCCAGAGCCCGGTATCCCTGCACAGTGGCACTCAGTAGTGGTCTGCTGTCCGACATGACCTTGGGGGAAGACTGGAGAGATCTCTGTGCGGGGCAGGAATGTGGATGCTGCATTAGAACAGTATAAATGAGAATCTAAATCTTAAGAGAATCAAGTTGTCTTGGGAAAAACTGGACTCTAGATTAAACTGGCAATTGAGATCAGAGGCTCGAGCCTCTGACCTCGGATGAATTTGATAGCAGGTGGGTGCCCTTTTGGTCCTGAGCAGGTCCCAGAGCTGACCTTGGGGAGCCTGGAAACCATCCCTGTGCCATAGCCCAGGCTGCTTTCCTTGTGTTTCAATATCAGACTTGCAAGTTTCTTTCTTTTTGCTTTTGTTTTAATAGACAGAAGATTATTTGAAACGGAAGATCCGTTCGCGGCCAGAGAGATCTGAGCTTGTCAGGATGCACATTTTGGAAGGTTTGTGTAGAAGTGGGGGACGCAAGACAGGGATTTTCTCTGACCACAGGCGCTCAGTCATTCAGCCTTTATTCAAGCTCAGCCAGTCCAAGCCCCTCCTGTCATAGATCTGAGCTCCCTAAAGTTCTGAGAGGTATATCACCAGACCCTGCCAAAGATACTGTTCCCTCCACCTCCCTTTTCCCTCTCCTGGGCTCCTGGCTAAAGAGCTGGCCGTGCTCTTGCAGCCTTTGCAGTTGGTTCTTTTTTCCATGCTGCAAGGCCATAGCCACTTTCCTCCCCCATTTCTTGGTATTGAAGCCATCTTGTCCCCCTTCCAGCCTTCCTTCTCTTCAGATGTGACTAAAATAATGCAGACCACCAAACTTCTCTGGGTTTTCCAAAGCCGGCAGCGGCCTCGCCTTATCTTCCACATTATCTCCCCTGGGTTGGAACCATGGAGCCGCAGCCGATGGGCCTCTCTGAGGTGGCTGGGGTGATGTTGGATGGGACCCTTGTCCAGCCCTGCTCATTTGCAGATCAGGCTCCCCAAGGCGACTTGTTGAAGCTGACGGCACAATGGGCCCTGACCGGGCCCTGCCCCGGGCTGCCAACCACGGCCTCTCTGTTCAGTTTCTCTTCCATCGGTGGTGGAGCCTGCTTTAGTGCCCTGTGGCCCCTGGGTGGCCTTCCTCTAAGCTCACCCTCTGTGATCACCCAACTCAAGGTGTTGGCTCTCCCCACTCCCTCCCACAAAGCGGCACAGCTACTCCCATGTCCTCAGGACAGGCCTGGGAGACTGATGCCGCCTCCTCCCCTTTCCTTGTGAGCAGAGACCTCGGCCGAACCTTCCCTCCAAGCCAAGCAGCTGAAGCTGAAGAGAGCCAGGCTGGCTGATGACCTCAATGAGAAGATCGCCCAGAGGCCGGGCCCCATGGAGCTGGTGGAAAAGAACATCCTCCCGGTGGAGTCCAGCCTGAAGGAGGCCATCATCGGTAAGAAGCCCACCTCCCGGCCTGGGGTGCCTGTCAGGGCCGGGGCTCTTGCTCCCATGGGCCTGGGTGTCTGGGCTCCCCTTCTGCCAAGCCCCCAACAGAATGTGCTCTGCCTCTCAAGTCTTTGAGATTTCTGATCCTCCTCCTCAGAGCCAGGAGACCTGGCCCTGTGCCCTGTGCTGTCCTCTAGGGACAATCCCCCCTTTCCCAGGACAGCAGAATTAGCAGGCCTGGCTGTAGGCCTGGGCCATCCCAGTGATGCTTGGCACACCCGTGCCCTGAGCCTCCCTGCTGCAGGTTTTGTCCTGCCCACCCTCCCCTGGGGCTGCTCTCTATGGCCGCTGAGCCCCCTCCGGCCCCTCCACAGAGGGGGGACCCCTGGGCAGGTCCCACACAGCACAGATGGACAGAGCCGAGCCAGCCCGGCCTCCTTCCCCCGTGGCTGATGCTTCCTCAGCCTGAATTGGAGGCCAAGTGCCCCCTCTGCTAGGTGGTCCCAGGGAGCTTGTCACCTCTGTAAGGAGGAGCTGGAGTCTCAGTGCCACTGGGAAGTATCCCAGCCAAGAGATGTCCTCCTCCTTTCCTGTTGTGATCGGGATGGGGACACCTTGGGATCTTGCTTGAAGGTTGGGTCTCCTGGACCCCAACCCTACCCACAGGCCCCCCTCACTGGCTTTTCTCCGCAGTAGGGCAGGTCAATTATCCCAAAGTGGCGGACAGCTCTTCTTTTGACGAGGATAGCAGTGACGCCCTATCCCCTGAGCAGCCGGCCAGCCACGAGTCCCAGGGCTCGGCCCCGTCCCCGCTGGAGAGCAGAGGTGGTGAGCCCCCAGCTACCTCGACTCCTGTGCCCCCTACCCAGGTAAGACCACAGGCGGCAGCCTTGGGGTCTGTGCTCTGTCACTCACCTTTGGGGACGAATTTGTCTGTGCAGGTGCCCTCTGCCCAGCTTGGGAATGCCTGTCCTCTGGACAGGGGGCATCTGAAGGCTGTCCAAGGGGGCAAGGAAGGTTTGAGGAGCCATGAGGCCCGGGGCTCTGGGTACTGGCCTTGGCAGCCTATCCTGTTCCCCGCAGTCTGCTCTGCCCCATGACCCTGAGGCCTCAGAGCTAGGACCCCTCACCCCCACCCCTTCCTTAAAATTGGGATAATGATGCTTTTTTACCCACCTGCCTACAAGGAGGGTCAAGGCGGGCTGGTCCTCCAGCTGCTGTGGTGCTGTGGCCTCAGGAGTTGCAGGCTCTCGGGTGGGCCCTCACGTCCCCCCTTTCCCTGCAGGTGGTGTCCCAGCTCCAGGTGTGCCCCGACTCTAGTGAACCCACTTTGCTGGCAGAGCAGCTGTCTCCTCTGCCAGCAGCACCTCTGCTGCCACCCGGCCTCCCCAATGGAGTAGCTGCTCCCACTGCCAAGGCCACCCCGACCCTCATCAAGGTACCAGCAGCTGCTTTTGGGTCCTAGGGTCTGAGACAGAGGGGAGGGGGGGGAGCAGAACTCTGGTGGGGTCAGCCAGCATGGAGCTGAGCACCCAAGACCTTTCTCCTAGTGCTTCCTAGATCCACGGGAAAATGATGGGGAGGGACAGGAGCCCAAAGTCAAGGGGCCTCGCTCCCAAGCCTCCCTTGACCCAGTCTGGTGCTCAGGGCCCGACTTCCAGATTTTGAAGTCCTCTGCCCCTTTCTTGACCACAGCTACCTCCACCGTCCCCTTCTCTTGAGCTCACTCTTAGTGGCCTTCAGTGCCCAAGATCCTCTTCATTCTAGCTCCCCAATTCTGGCTCCTTGGCTCCCTTCAGTGCCCTGGCTGGCCCCCTCATGCACCCCCCAGCCCCTTCTCCTCTGGCTCTCTCTCCTCCAAGCCGTCGCCAAAGCCTCTGGATTTTCCCCTCTACCGCCCTCTTGTCCATCCTATCTGTGCCCTCTAACGCTGTCCTCCCCCTCCCCCCCGGCCGTCCAGGCTGACCACATCCCTCCCCACTCAGTACTCAGTGATCTTGGTAGTTTCTAGGGGCAAACACAAAATGCCATCTTTGACATTCAGAGCCCTTCACCGTTATTGCCAAAGCTCACGTAGCCCCACGGGCCGGGCGCCATGCTGGTGCTTCATGGCCTCCTGTGATCTTCACAACCCGGGAGCTGGGTGCAGTTAATAATGAGAAAACAGACAAATGGAGGTCACATGACATGCCAGAGCGACGACGACCCGGCTGGGAAGTGTCTGTGGGCAGCCCAGAGCTGCTCATGAATGGCCCCCTCCAGACCATCTGAGACCCAGAGCCCCCGCCCCGGTCCCAGGCCGCCTCTCCCGTCCCTCGGGGCTCGTCCACTTCCACGCCTGGCATTCCTGACTCCCTTCGAGTCCCAGCTAAAAGTCCGTCTTGGCTGGGAACTATTTCCTGCTCCTTTTCTCAGCAACCCCCCCTCCCCCCAAGAGCTTGGACCACCCTGGGGCTTGCTGCACCTCGGCGCTACATTGGGGATCACTCGCACTCTGGGGCCCCTGAGAGTTGTGCCTGGGGGTTTGCACCCCGCTTGGTTGATGTCGCCATCCCTCCTTTCCTGAGAAATTGGTCTTCTGGAGGCGCTCTCTGGCTCCAGATGGTAAACTGCAGAGCAATGGAGGACGCTGCAGAAAGGCAGACTTGGGCCCAAAGGGAGACCGCCCAGAGCAGAGAGAAGTGCCGGGGATGGAGAGGTGCCTCCTAACGGCCCGCTGACCCCTGGCGGGCGGAGGAACCACTCGCTGACCTCCCGGCCGTTCCCCATCCTGGACCAGCCACCTCCCCACCCCATGCTTTGCTTGGGAGTCAGCCTTGCTGATGGAGGTCCCCGATACTGTCATGTGACCGCACTGCTCTTGGTCCCTGTCCTATGCCGCCTGGGGCTTCCGACCCATGTCCTTTGCCTGCCCCGGCCCCAAGAGATCTCCTGGTGCCCGGCAGGAGGCACGCCATCCTTCCCTGAGGGGCCATCTCGTCTGCAGGAAGGGCCCACTGCCACCTCTCTGGCACCCTCTAAGCCCCGGCTGCAGCTGCCCTTCCCCCCATGTCCTGCCCAGGCAGATCGGTGTCATTCTCCACAGCAGTCGGGCACCTTGGCTCCCTTGGGAGCAGGAGGAAGAGTAAAGGGGTGGTGAGAGACCCTCCTGAGCCTCCCACTGGCTCATTGAGGCCCCCACTTTCCTCCTGCTGTCTCAGTGACTATCCCTTCCACCCATCCCCCTGAGATCTCCCCTCTGCATTCCCCCCACCATGGGCTCGAGGTCCGAAGGAAGGAGGGACCTAGCTCTTTTTGGCGGTCTCTGGGCTGACTGCAGCCGGCCTGAGCCAGGGGTCTGGATGGGGCCCCTGCTCATGCGCCCCCTCCTTCTCTCAGCAAAGCCAGCCCAAGGCCTCAGGGGAGAAACCGCCGCGCAGCAAGAAGGCGAAGGAGCTGAAGCCCAAGGTGAAGAAGCTCAAGTATCACCAGTACATCCCCCCCGACCAGAAGCAGGACAAGGGGGCGCCCCCCATGGACTCGTCCTACGCCAAGATCCTGCAGCAGCAGCAGCTGTTCCTCCAGCTGCAGATCCTCAACCAGCAGCAGCAGCACTACAACTACCAGACCATCCTGCCGGCCCCACCCAAGTAAGGACCCCCAGCCCCGGGTAGGAGACCTCCCTGGCACCGTTTCACTCCAGGGGGCAGCTGGGTAGGTCTCCCTTTCTGACTCTTTCTCTCGTCCCCAGGCCTGTGGGGGAGCCCCAGGGTAGCAGCAGCCCAGCCTCCCTGCGCACCCTCCCCCCTGCCCTGGGTGCCTCGGCCTCCGGCCCCCCCGGCGGCCTTGTGCGCCAGAGCCCCGGGACGGGCAAGCTGGGCCCACTGCCCTCCAACCTGGATGACATGAAGGTAAAGCACATCTGTGGCCTTTCTTTATGGCTGGGGCAAGGCCGGGACGTGTCCTGGGGTTGGGGGGGGGGGGGCACGGCACGACAAAGGAAGCCACTGGGGTAAGGGTTTTTAACCTCCAGCGGCCCCCCAAACCAGCTCCATGGCAAACAGGTCTCAGAGCAGAGGTTCAGGCCCAGGCCACCTCACCCTGCCCCCCTTCCCCTCCCCCAGCCCCCAGGGCAGTTTTCAGGGACTCTGCTTTCCAAACACAGAAGCTGTTGAGGGGAGGCTGAGTGCCCTGAGCTCGCGCGGCAGGGGGGAACCCAGGGGGATTTGGGGGACAATCTTACTTTGGAAGGGAGAGCTGGCAGCTGGGGGGGAGCCCCCAGGCTGGGGGTGACCACAGCCATGCCTTCCCTTGTCTGCTTCATAGGTGGCAGAGCTGAAGCAGGAGCTGAAGCTGAGGGCGCTGCCCGTCTCAGGCACCAAGACAGACCTGATTGAGCGCCTCCGGGCCTACCAGGAGCATGCCGGGGGCCCCGTCCCCGCCACCGGAGCCCCCAAGCCTGGGGCCGCCCCCATCCTCGCCAAGGCCGGGGAGGTGGTGGTGGCCTTCCCCACGGCCCGGCTCAGTGCAGGGCCGGCCCTGATGGCTGCAGGTCTGGCGCCCACCGAGGTTGTCGTGGCCACCGTGACCGGCAATGGGATGGTCAAGTTTGGCAGCACAGGCTCCACGCCCCCGGTGTCCCCCACGCCCTCGGAGCGCTCCCTGCTCAGCGCCGGGGATGAGACCTCTGCTGGTGGCAATGGCGATGCCTTTGGCGAGATGGTGACCTCACCACTGACACAGCTGACCCTGCAGGCATCCCCGGTGCAGATCCTGGTAAAGGAGGAGAGCCCGGTGGGCCGGGCCGAGCGTGGTGGCCGGGACCTCGAGAGCCGCGACAAGGACCAGATGCTGCAGGAGAAGGACAAGCAGATCGAGGAGCTGACGCGCATGCTGCAGCAGAAGCAGCAGCTGGTGGAGATGCTGAGGCTGCAGCTGGAGCAGGAGAAGCGGGCGCAGCAGGCCACCCCCCGCCTGGCCCGCGTCAAGCAGGAGGACGGCTTCTCTAGCTGCCAGCTCGCCGGGCCGGCCCGGAGCCCGGCCGAGCCCCCGGAGCCCAGCCCCGCACCCCCGCTGCCAGTGACGGTGAAGCAGGAGGCCGCACCTGAGGAGGAGCCCCCCAGCTGCCTCCTGGCACCAGACCTGAGTAGCCTCCTCCCGGGGCCTGCCCCGGCACTCATCACAGAGGCCGCGGGGACCCACATCGTCCTCGCTGTGACCAAGCGGGACGTGGAGGATCCAGCCGACGATGAGCATGGGAAAAACGGTGGTGGCCAAAGTTCCCCCCAGGTGAGAGTTCTGGTCCCCTCAAGTGTGCAGGCCAGTGGGGGGCTGGGATGGCCGGGTGCCATTCCCAGGGGACTGTGCCCTTTGGCCACTGCAGCGTCCCCCAGGGCTGACACTTGGCGAGGCCAGCGCCTGTCACGGATTCAGCAGCCACCATTTATTTTCGTGGTTGGAACCCGCTAGGTTTGGGGCAACCGACCCTTTACTTTGGGGGATTCGGTTTCCTCACGTCTGAAACATGGGCTTGAACCCTCAAATTTCTGAGATGCCGCCCCCAGCCAGCACTGGGCAGAGGGGTCAGGGCGGGAGTCCCCTTGGAGCCAAGAGGGGTTAATTTTTCCCCTTGTGTCTTTGCAGGATTTGCCCAGTCCGGGGCCATCCCCGCTTCTGCCCTTCTCGGTCCCCCCCAGCCTGCAGGCCTTTTTTCCCAATGGCTTCCACAAGACGACCTTAAAATCTGGCATGGTGCCCCCTCCCAGCCTGCCCAAGAAGGTAAGCGCCCTTTCCTTCCTGCGGGAGTCCTGGGACCCCCTCCTGCGGGCCCAGCCTCCCCCTCTCCTCACGACCGGTCTCCCTCTTGTCCGGCCAGCCCTCTTCGGAGCCTGCCTCCCCCGTGGCCCTCCAGACCTCTCAGATGGACCTAGATCACCAGTCCCAGTCCCTGTTTGAGGCAGCTGCCGGGGTCAGCCCGCTGCCCACCCTGGTGAAGAAGGAGCCCCCCGGCTACGAGGAGGCCGTGAAGCGGCAGCCCAAGCCCCAGGAGGTGAGTGTGGCCGCGGCACAGGGCGGGATGGGAGGCCGGCCGGCCCTGGTCAGAGGCAGCAGGCATGAGGCCAGCCTGGCACACCCCCATGGCTCCCTTGTGCGCTCTCCTCAGGAAAATGGTTCGAGCCAGCAGATGGACGATCTCTTTGACATCCTCATCCAGAGCGGAGGTGAGTGCCGCAGGGGCTGCCTTGGGGTCGCCCATGGGGGGAGGAGAGAGGGCGGGGCTGGGCCCCTCAGGCTCCTCATCCCCTCCATTTTCTCACCAGAGATCTCGGCTGACTTCAAGGACCCCTCAGCCTCCCCCGGGAAGGAGCCTGGCCTGGCCCTGCCATGCCCTTCACCCGCCACCCCCCAGCCACCTCCAGAGCTGCCCCTGCCCCTGGGCGCCAGCCCCGCCTCTGGCCGCCTGGAAGACTTCCTGGAGAGCAGCACTGGGCTGCCCCTGCTGACAGGGGGTCCGGAGGGCCCCGAGCCCCTGTCCCTCATCGACGACCTCCACAGCCAGATGCTGAGCAGCTCGGCCATCCTGGACCACCCACCTTCCCCCATGGACACTTCGGAATTGCACTTTGCCCACGAGCCTGGCACGGGTCTGGGCCTGGACTTGGCCGAGGGCCACCTGGACAGCATGGACTGGCTGGAACTGTCTGGGGGGCCCGTCCTCAGCCTGGCGCCCCCCGGCAACACGGCCCCCAGCCTCTTTTCCACAGACTTCCTGGATGGCCACGACCTGCACCTGCACTGGGACTCCTGCTTGTAGCCCCTGGAGGCCAGCCGCCGCCGCCTCCCTCTGGGCCCCTTTTCTGGCTAGCCGGGGGAGGAGTCTGGGACCATAGCCAGGGGCCTCACCACCCCAAAATGGGCCATCCCGGGGGTTTTCCCGGGAGGCCTTGGGCCAGGCTGGGGAAGTTGCTATTTGGCCTCCATTTTTGAGGCCCGAGGTGCCATGCTTTCTTGTTCAGGGCAGGACTGGGAAGGGCTCAGGCCCACCCCCCAGCTCCTGGCCCTTAGTCCTCAGGGAGGAAACCCCTGGGCCCCTCCTCGCGGGCCGTCCTGGTGCAGTGGTTGTATGCACGAGACGCGTTCTGTACAGGTGTAAATAGCTCCATATTATATATATATATATATATATATTCTCTACATGCATCTCTCTCTGTTTCTGGGGAGAGGCGGCCCAGGCTCCGGCTTCCTTCCCCACCAGGCCGTACCCACGAGTGAATGAATGGGTTGGCACCAGGGGGTGTTCGTTCCATGGAGCCTTCGGGTCCTAATGGGTGCCATGCGGTCAGAAGTGGCAGCCCAGTGCCCAGGTTGTCTGCCCGCTTGCCCCATGGTGGCAAACACTAGAAGGGCAGAGCCTTAGGTGCCCCTGATGCCAGACCCTTGGGCTATAGCTGGAGCAGCTGGGAGGGAAGAAGCTTCTTGTTTTTTATAAACACACACACTAGCGCTTTAAGGTGACGTCCTACCTCAAGGCACCTTCTGGAGGGGGGGAAGGAGAGGAGGGGCACGGCTCCCCCAACCGCCCCCCCCAACAGAAGGCGGCTGGAGCCCAAGGCCTGCGGCATGGTTTTTTAAGAAGCGGGCGCTTTCACGATATGCTGTTTTATTTATGAACCAAAAGAATAAAGGTCCTGTCACTGTTGCCAAGAGCGTCCTCCCAGGCTCTCTCACTGTTCCCACCTGAGCAAAGATGGAGGAAAAAGGCCACAGGCCGGTCACTGCCCACTTGTTTGGTCCTTCTGCCCACCGCCGGCTCCAGAGCACCTGGGCCCCGGGTCACCCATCTATGTCCCAGCTGAAGAGGTGGTGTTTGACCAGCATGTCCTGCACACCTTCTTTCAAGGGTCTCTTCTCCTTTTCCTGCGCAGACAAGGACCCTCTTAGCACCCCACGGAGAGACACCACTCACTAGGGTTCCCACCCCAGGGGCCTAGGCAGTTGGGAGGGGTGGAGGTGAGGTTGGGGGGGGGGGCTCTCACCTCTTTCTTAATGGGAAGTTCCCAATCCTGAGAGAGACTGAAGGCAAAACAGCAGAGGACTCTGTGTGGGGGAGGCAGAGTTCGTGAAGCCCCCCCAAGAGCTGCACCCCTTCCCCTCTCCCCCACCCCGAGCGGCCTCTCACCGAAGCTCGCACTTGATCTGGACCCAGCCTGGGCTGCGCAGGAAGGACCACGGATGGTACCACTTCTCCACCGTGGCCACGCTGGAGCAGAGCACTTCGAGCCACAGATGCAGAACCTGCTCACTGGGGGGGGGAAGGGGGGAAGCTGTGGCCGCCACGCTAACGGGAGCCCCTCCGCCCGGCCCCACCCCTCCACCAACTCACTTGAGCCCCACGCAGATGAGGGAGCGCAGCTTGACATCCATCTGAGAGTGTGCCGCATCGTGGGTCATGTTCACGGACTGCACGGCCTACGGAGAAGGACAGGAGGCTGGCCCAGACCACAGGCACCTCGCGGGGCGGGGGCAGGGGCCTAAGGCCGCGGCGCACTTACGTACCCGATAGAGCAGTTCCTCGGGGGTCAGCACTTTGCCGTCCTCGTCTAACCTGCAGAAAGCCAAAGCGTTGTGGGGGAGGGGCGGGAGGAAGGCCCAGGAGACCCCTTGGCTCGGATGCTGGGGGGGGGGGGGAGAAAGGGGCGGGGTTCGGAGGGAAATGTGTCACCTGTAAGTTTTGCAGAGAACCAGACGAGAGTAGACAGAGTCGAAGTCCCGCTCCACCTCACGGCCTGCGGCCTGCAGGGAGAGGGAGGGAGGTGAGCCCGGAGCCCCGCCCCCTCCCCGGGCCCCGCCCCTGCTCCGCCCCCTGACCTCTTCAATGAACAGCCACGGGTGGCCTGGGCCCCCCAGCAGGGACGGCTTCTTCAGGCCGTGTTCCAGGATCGACTTGAGGGCAGGACACAGAGTCCCGCGCACCAGGTCCATGACTCCTTCAGTCACCGAGTCATCTCCGGCCGCGGAGTACTGGCGTGAGGGGGAGGGGAGCCTTTGTGGCGGGGAAGGGGCCCCCCCCAGCCCGCGGCCCCGTCCCCGCCGCCCGCGGCCTTTTACCTCTTTGCTGCGTTCGTCCAAAACCTCCACGAACTTGGCGGGAAACCAGCCTAGGGAAAAGGCACCGAGACCGGCCGTGAGCCGTCCCCTTTCCCCTTCTACCCCCCCCTTCCCCCAACCCGGGACTTGGCGCACAACCCTCACCTCTCAGTCCATTCAGCTCCCCCACCCAGCAGTGCTCGTCCTTTTGCGAGACGATCTGGGGACGGAGAAGATGGGACCCACGGTCAGGCCGAGCCCCTCTGGGGCAGGTCCCCCTCCCCCACCCCCCCACCCCCCCCCCCCCGCGCGCCCGCACCGTGATGACGTCGTTCTTGCGAAAGCCCAGCTCGTCGTCGTCGTGGCGCTCGAAGTCCAGCAGGGCCTTGGCCCGGCGCCGCTGGCCACGGAAGCACGCCGCGTACTTCTCATGGTCGCGCTGGTGGCTTTCCATGGTGTAGTCGGGGGTCAGCTCCTGCCCAGAGCCCCAGGAATGAGGGGGGGCCGCCGGGCCTGCCTCCTCCCCGCCACCCGCCCGCCAGAGGCTACTCCGGAGGCTGTGAAGGGCCAATGGGGGGGAGGAGGGGAGCAGAGCCACGACCGCTGGAGCCAGCCCTTCCCCCCTCTGCAAACCCCATGCCCCTCAACTTGCGCTGGGCGGGGATTTCCCATCACTGAGAGCAGCTGAAAGTCAGCAGCCTACTGGGTGCCTCGAGGCCCCTCCCTTCAGAGCCTCCGCCGCCCCTCCCCCACTCACCACAGCGCCGTTTTTGGGGTCTACGCACTGGAAGTGGCGGGCCACCTGCAGGATGGCTTCACGCAGGTCGGCCACCAGCTCAGTCTGCTTGATGTTCTTAGCCTTCAAGGCCTCGAGGTCCTCGTCCCCTGGGAAGCAGAGGGAGTGCTGAAGGCCGCGGCCTCTTCTGGGGCTGGGTAGCCTCCCGGCCCGGCTGGCCCCGCTGGACTCACCGAAGAGCAGGGAGGCGAAGCCCGACTTCCTGCGCTGCGTCCTGCGCCGGACCACCTGCAGAGCGCGAGTGGGGCGGGTCAGGGGCCAGCCGAGTGGGGCCGGGAAGACGACCCGCTGTCCCCCCTCTTTCCCCTCTCCCCACAGCGCTAACCTTGGTGAGGTTCGTAACGGCGCTGGGGCCCAGCAGCTGGCCCTGGTCGGCCAGGAGGTAGGCCAGGTGCTTGCGGCGCTGGGCCTCCACGGCCACGTGCGTCAGAGAGCCGGCCAGACGCATGGCCTCGGCCAGCAGCGCCTCGGGGTCCCCCATCTGGGCCGGGATGTCCGACAGCGTGTTGAAGATGGAGGCCGAGTTCTCCGACTGGATCAGTTCTTCCTCCTGTAAAGGAGGGGCCTCCGTCATCACGGGGGAGGGGGGTTCGTGGGAGGACCCGGCCCCGGCTTCAAATGTTGCCTCAGACGGTTGGGGGGGGGGGGAAACCAAATTCCGCCCGCCTCAGTTTGCCTCTCTCTAAAATGGAGGTCACAGCCTTTAGCTCCCAAAGTGGGTCCTAAACCATCCAAGGTCCGCCTCCACCTCCCGCTGCACCCCGCGCCGCCTTTGGTAATCTGGGCCTGGGGGCACCTTCATCCGCAGCATGCCCAGGGTGGTCTGGAAGAGCACTAAAGAGCCCTGGTAAAAGAAGAGGTCCCAGATGCGCAGCAGCAGCTTCATGTGGACCACGCTGGCGAAGGCCGTCAGGAACCAGTGCACGGTGATGAGCGACAGCTCTGGGGGGGACACAGGCAGCTGTCACCCCTGCCGCCCCGCCCCCGCCCCGCCCGCCCCCGCCCGCCCCCTCACCGATGTCGTGCTCCTGGAGCAGCCGGTCCAGCCGCGGCAGGTACTGCACGATCAGGTGACGCAGGACCCGCTGGTCCGTCTGCACGCCCAGCAGCGTGGTGCTGAAGTAGGCGGCGGGCACCAGGTCCTCGATGATGGCGCACATCATCCAGAAGGCGTCCTCCTCCTCCAGGAACAGCAGCAGGCAGGCGGCCACCTGCGGGGGCGGGGGAGCCGCTGGGAGGCGTGCTCCCGGGCTCCCCCGGCCTCGGCAGCGCCTCCCCCCGGAGCCCGCGGCTCACCATGCCGGTGCCCTGGCAGTAGCCGATGTCGGGGTAGAGCCAGGCCAGCCCTCGGAGGATCCTGCGCAGCCGGGGCACCCCGACACTGTTCATGGCAGAGAAGCAGGCGTTGCTGGGCATGGTGCGGAGCAGGTCCTTCTCGATCTGCTGAGAGCCCCGGGCCCCGCCCCCCAGCGGCCCCTTCAGATGGCGCCCGGTGGGCCCCGCCCCTCAGGGAGCCCCGCCCTTCTCCGAGGGCACCCCTCCTCCACAGGGCCCCGCCCCTCGGGAGCCCCGCCCCATTCACCTGCTTGGCCGCCAGCGTCTCGTCATTACAGCTGTTCTTGACGATGTCCCTGTAGGCCGTGTCAGAGCTGCGCTTCTTCTGCAGGGCCCCCGAGAGGCGCATCCACAGCTGGGGAGGAGGGATAGGTGGCAGCTGGAGGCGGGGAGGCCCCGGGCTCGCCCCCCATCACCCCGCCCGGCCTCACTCCTCCCACCCCGCCCCGCCCTACCTGGGGCCGCATGCTGTGAGGGATGCCGCCCAGCACCAGGGAATAGAGCTTGTCGGAGCGTGGCAGGGACACCTCGATCTTGTCCCAGGTGAGGTCGCCCACGTCATGGTTGTGGGTAAACTCGAGGTGGGCTTGCCACCTCAGCCTCTGCTGGGGGTCCTCAGCCAAAGGCGCGCCCGAGAGCTTGCCGGGGTTTGGCTCGGCGCCGTCTGCGGGGAGGGGGGGAGGTCAGGGAAGAGGCTTCTCCTCCTCCGCAGACACGAAGAGGGCCACTTCACAGCCGGTGGGAGGCCTCAGGACCGCCCGCCGCAGGCACCATGGTGCGGCCAGAGGGCACGGGGCAGTGCGGGCAGGATGAGCAGCAGCAGAGGCCGAGCAAGGGGCCACCCCGGGGGCACCCGGGAAGCTGGCACCGGCATGGGCACAGGGAGCATGCGGGGAGGGCGGACCTCACCTTCCTTATCCAGCCGGAAGCCAAACTCGTCGTAGCGCATCTCTGGCGGCTCGCAAAGCTCTTCTCTCTGGGGACCAGGAGTCGGGGTGCAGTCAGCATCCCCCCCCCATCCCTATTTTCCAGGGCCTTACCTTCCCTGACCGCCCCACCTCAAGGCTCAGAAGTCACGGGTCCTCTTCCCTCCTTCCCCCCTTTCCT
Organism: Myrmecobius fasciatus; assembly: GCA_023553655.1. Lineage (NCBI taxonomy): Eukaryota > Metazoa > Chordata > Mammalia > Dasyuromorphia > Myrmecobiidae > Myrmecobius > Myrmecobius fasciatus. Next base: position 14,059 of record JAJPUD010016869.1, read on the forward strand.
CCCCCACCCAGGGTCATTCAAGCCCCCGAGGAACCCACCCCAATTCTTTCATCATTTGAATGCTTATGTTAAAGGCTCATGGGACCCGGATCTGGTGCCATCTTGGCCGTCACTGTTCTGGGGCCTCAAACTGTTCCAAGGACCGAGCCCTCCAGGCTCTGAGCAGGAACTTCCCCCCCGGGGCCCAGGAGCCACTTCCCTCCTGACTGCACCTCCGGCAGGACCCCAGACTAGGGGGGCTGGGAGGCTGTGGCCCCTGGGGTACTCCCAGGATGCTCACTCCTCCCCCACTGCCATCTCCAACCTTTTGGGCCCCCAGCTCCAGAAAACGTCAGAGCTGGGACTGAGCCCTAAACCCCATCGTGGGTGGCCCACCTTCTGGAAGTTCACCGGGCTTGGCCTTCCTGTCTGTGCCCCCCCATGCCCAAGGGGACCTGGCCAGCTCGGCTTCTGTACCTGGGAATACTTGGCCAGTATCTCCTGGGGCCATATGCTTGGGGTCAAGGCTGAGAAGGGGCCCCCAGCAGGAGGGGTATGGTTTCCTGCATGCAAAGAAATGAGAAGGGGAGGAAGGGGGGATGTGAAGTAGTGCCCACTGAGCCCCCCCAGTTTTCAGGGGTTTCCAGAAGGGAAAGGAGCGCAAAGTGATGGAGAAATGCACCCTGGGATAGGGAGGGAGCTCTGCCCTCTCTGCCAGGGCTCTTAGGTGGTACCTGCTGGGCCATGGCCAGGCCCTGGGCACCACTCCCCTGGGGGTGCCGGACCCCCAGCCCCAGGGCACCTTCCTCTTACCTGACATTCTGCCAGAAAGGCCGGGGAGCAGCTGCAGACCCCACCGGCGTGGCCTTCAGGGAGGCTCCCCGGCTGTGGGGGACACAAAGGTCTGCTCAGACCCACCCATGAGCTGTGACTCCCAGAACACTCCCCCCCCCTCCCCGCGCATGCAGCCTTCCTGTGGAGACCCTGGCCTGGAGCCTCCAGAACACAGGGAGAAAAGCCAGCAGGGCCTCCTCTAGACCTGACAGGCCATGGCCCCAGGGCCCACTTAGCCTGGGGAGGCCCAGCAGAGTGGCCAGCCTCTGCCCCTTATGGGATCAGCCTCTGAAGGACTGTCTGGGAGGCTCACAGAGGCCAGGCCCTGTCTTGACCACAAAGACCAGCCGCCCCCTCTTTCTGCCTGGGTGTCCTGGGGTGCCCTGGGGGAGGGGGGATTCCTCAGGTCCCTTCTGGCACCCAAATCCCACTCTTAGGGAAGCGCAATGGCCACCCGTACATGGAAGAAACTGACCCCAGAGAAGAGGTAGAAAAAATGGCCGCCCTCCCCTCCTTTGCCAAGGTGGGGGGCCACAGGTGTGAAATGGTGCACGCAGTGCTGCCTCTGATTCCAATTTTGGTTCATTTGCTGGGCGGCCTTCTCCCCTTGTTCTAAATCCTTGTTCCCACAGCAGCAATCGCTGCCACCGCGAAAGGCAGACTGAGTAATGGGGCACAGGGAGGCCCAAGGGTGGGCAGCATACTGTCCACACGTGGGGTGAGGGGCAGGCCCCAAGGGACCCTTAAGGAAACATGTGCCCAGGGACTGGACCTGAAGCCCCAATTAGCTTGTAAAGAAAGGAAGATGTCCTGGAAGCCAGGGTCGGGGTACTCCTGGTCCTCCCTCCTCCCCACCAGTTCATCAGCCTCTCTGGAAGCCTCCAGTAGTGGGATTCGCACTCACATCCAGCAGGCCAGGGACTTTGTGGCCTGGCTCCTCTGAGCCTCCAAAGATGTGGACACAAGCCAGGGAGAGGCTGGGAGCAAAGGTGTGGAAGAGAGCAGCCATGATGTGTAGGGGGTGGGGGCCCCTCCCGGGGGGACAGAGCCCTCCATTGGAGTGGGGGGTGGGCCTCTACCTTTCCTCAGGTCCTGGGGGCACCGGGTCATGAAGCGGGGGAGATTCCAGCCCCTTAAAGCGGGGCCATTTGTGGTATCAGATGACAGTATTTCAGACCAGCAAAGACCTCTGCCAGGCTTTAGGGATGAGGAAACCGAGGCACTGAGGGGCAGCACGGCCCAGATAGGCAGCAAGCCAAGAGCTGGGATTATTGTGGCCAAGCCCTTGCCCCTCTTGCCCTCAGTTCCCTCATCCATAGAATGGGGGGAGGCCGCCACCCTGGCCCAAGCAGCACCCCCCTTGAGTGCCCTGCCCCCCCCCCAGTGCCAGCCTCCCAGGAGGACCCTACTCTCTCCCTCTGGGTCTTTGTCCATCCCAGTCCCACCAGCTCTCCCAGCTTGGTGGGGCAGTTCCCCAGGCAGACAGCAGCACATGTTCAGCATGTGAGCCATTAGCTTTGTTCAATGTCCTCTCCCAAACGTTTCCTCCACAGAGACCCCAGGATCTTGGGGGACGTCGGCTCCCCAACGCAGACTGACAAGTGCCCATACTTCCTTGAAACCGCCACAGGGCAGGGTCAGCCTAACAGAATTGGAGACCCGGAAGCCATGCTGGAAACCATCTAGTTTCAACGACTCCTTTGCACTCGCTTCAGCTTCGTGGTCAGCTAAGGGCCAGGGCCGGGCCCTGCTGCTAGACGGCTGGAGCAGCAGCCGGGCAGACGGAGGCCCCGATGGGAGGAGAGCCGCATGTGGCTCTGCTCCAGCAGGCTGCTGGAGCCCCCTGCCCAGCCACCCCTGTCCCTACAGGAGGAACACCGGCCAGGAGCAGCTGAACTGGAAGGGCAGGTTTTTCCTGCCTCTGGACGCTATGGAAACCTTCCTCCATCTTGCCCCCAGAGCTGGTGGTGTCACTGCTGGCCAGGGAGGGCAAAAAGGCCCTTGTCCAGGTTCTCCTGGAGGAGGAGGAGGAGGAGGAGAAGGAGGAGGGGGAGGAGGGGGAGGAGGAGGGGGAGGGGGAAAGGGAGGAGGAGGAGGAGGGGGGAGGGGGAGGGGGAGAGGGAGGAGGAGGGGGGGAAGGAGGAGGAGGAGGGGAGGAGGAGGAGGAGGAAGGGGGGGAGGAGGAGGAGGAAGGGGAGGAGGGGGAGGAGGGGGAGGAGGAGGAGGAGGACGACGACGACCCCGGGGTCTGTACCTATGGGGGCCTTAAGGACAAGCATCCATTCACGGGAGCTCTCGGGCTGGGTCCTGGCAGCACCCCAAAGACACGGGGCACCCCCATGGCACTGAGACTCCTCGGGCAGCCTGCTGTTTTGTTAGGGGTGGTTGGTCCCCTGCGAGGGAGAGACAAAGGGGATTCCTGTGGTGGGCACTAGTGCCCAGCCTGTGCCAGGCACTGAGCTGAGCCATCCTTCAGTTACCTGAATTCAAATGCTGGCTCTGGCCTGAGGATGGACACGGGGTCTGGATGGAGTCGGGGAGGCCCGTATCCAAGCCTGCCTCCATGTTCCTTCTTGAGCCCCCCAAGCCGCACAGAGCAGCACCATTGCCCACAAGTGCCCCCATCTGAAGCGCCTTTCTGCAGCCCTCCCCCCACTCCATTTCTGCTGTCTCCTTCCTTCCAGGCCTCCAGGCCCTCCCACCACTTTCCCATCCCCTAACCTTGGCTTGCGCCAACCTCCTCTCCCGCTCAGAAGGCACACGCACACAAACTGGGGTTCTCCAAACCCCACCCAGTGCCATGTGGTTCCTCTACATGTAGCCCGCTCTAAAGGCTGACTGGCCAGCTCCCACAGCTCCAGAGAGGATCCCACATCCTACCTACATCAAGCCCTGGCCCCTCTCTCCCAGAGCGCCAGGCCCCCATCCCCAGCTTCTCCTCAGCCACCCCAGATGGATGTCTGGCAGACATCCTGACCCTGGGATGTCCAAGGCAGAGTCCCACTCCCTTCTCTCCGTTCCCTCAGTGGGTCCCTGACATGGAAACCACTCCAGTCTCACCTCTCACCTGACTTGTTTGCCAGTCTCCTAACTGGTCCCCCTCTCCAGCTCCCCCCATTACCCATAGAATAAAATGCAAGGTCCTGCACCCCAAGCTTTCACCTCATCCCCAGTCCTCCCAGGCTGGAGGTGGCTCCTTCCCCTCTGCCAGCCTCCACCAAGGCTCAGCCCAAACACCACGGTCTGTCAGTGTGCATACACGCTGCCATTTACTTCTCTCTGCAAATGCTGTTCCCCAGCAAAGTGGAAGATCACAGAAGGCAGCTCTCAGCACGGAGCACCCAGTAGGTGCTTTAAGGATGCCCGCTGGCCGATGCCATGGGTAAATCAGACAACAGACTGCCAGGCTTATGTTGCACCAAGGATTTAGAAAAACCCTTTGAGGCGCATACTGAATGCCCGCCATTTAGGCTTAGGAGCAGGGGTAATTCTCGGGGTGCCCTCGGTAGTGAGGGGTACCCTAGGGACACCTTACAGCAATATTCTTAAATAACTGAATAAAGTGTTACAGTTCAGTTCCAGTGAAAATAAAAACATAATCCCTTTCCCGGACAAACACCCAGACCTCTGAAACAGGGGTCCCTAGGCTGATCCCAAATTCAGAACTGCTTCCGTAGAGCCGTCTGGGGGCACTGAGGAAGGCAGTGACTGCACTGACAGCTGCAACGTGGAGCAACTTGCAGGCCCACCTTTGGGAGCCCACCTTGGAGGCCGCTGCCCCGCCTCTCCACCTGCCTCTCCTGACCTAAGATCCTTCCGCCTCAAGTCAGCCCACTGATGTGATTGTCACACTTCAGACCATTTTCCCACGAAAGCATGGGCAGGCCCTTTATTTGAAAGCGCGGAGAGAAGCGAGTGCCACGGCCAGCACCCTCCGGGGGACCTTTGCCCTCACCGGTCACTCCATCTGCACATTATGGGGGTAAGCTCTGCAGATCTCTCTCTACAAAAAGTGGCCGCCGTCCCAATTCGGACGCTCTGACAACGGCCTCCAGACGAGCCGGGGGCCGCGAGGGCTCCTCCCAGCCCTGAGCCGCCCTCTACCCCAGCTTCCACCATCTGAGGAAGGACTCGGCCGGCGCACCCCTCTAGTCAATATTAGTCTTGGGAACGGTCCAGAAGCCAACTCCACCCCTTAAGTCAGCAGCCCCAGCGCAAGGATCTCCAGGAGCGCCTCCAGGACCGTGGTTCCCATCCCCCAACCCAAGTCCTCCTGAAGGCTCGTGAAAACCATGCGAAGGGCTGGTCCTGGTCCAGCGCCAGGTCCACACCCAAGTTGAGGAAGAGGTCACAGCTGTGGAGGAAACGTCAGGGGCGCCCATGGGGGAGGCCTGGGCTGGAGCAACCTGGCCAGCGGAGGGTCGGCCCGATTCTGAGTCAAGTTACAAAGAAGCACCGGCTCCTCGCACCCCAGGCCCCGCCTCCGGGGCCGGCTTCAGGAGGCCTTCACCTCCGGACGGGGCCCCTCCACCGGCAGCCCCCAAGGGGGCTCCGCTCTCGCTGGCCGCCCTGGTGGTTGGGGCAGAGCTTCAGGCCAGGGGCCGCCACACCTGACTAGCTGACTCTCCGTGAAAGGGGGTGAGAGATGGGAGGGCTCCGCCCGGTTCCCACTTTTCCGGGACTGGGGGGGGCCCGAGTTTCCTTCTCTCCTGTGCTCTCCCTTCTTCCTGAGGAAGGCATCAAAAGGTGAGCCCACCCGCCTCCTCTGATGCCAGGATAAGGGAGACCAGGAAGCTGCTTATAAGCCAGGAAGGAGAAACCATGCAGATGGAGCCGGCCGCCAAGCCCAGGGCTCTCCTCGGCTCAGTCACTTCTGAAGTTGCTGCTGGTCCCTCGGACACGGCCGCCGTCCATCCGTCCCCCGAAGCTTCAGCATCTTGGCCAGATGGCACCTGAGCCCTTCCCTCTGCTTACCCTTCTCCCCGGGTCAGGTCATCGCTGTGATCTCCACACAGATGGCTTCCGGGATACTCTGTCCTCTCAATTCTTTTTTCTTTGGCGTCTCCAGACACTTGTGGACACTTTGTTCCACCCTGGAACCTTCCTGTCCTCCTGCCCGTTCTGTGTTGGGGCAGCCTGGATCACTTCAGCCAAATCTGGGCATCCCCCTGCCTTTGGTAAGGGGCAGAAACCAGCCACTTGCTGGACAAGAACCCAAAGAGCCCAAGTTTTGCCTTCCAAAATCTGCAGCTCTCCTGATGTCCATGATGTACCCTGTTGTGACGAATCCTCACCAACTAGGATGAGTGACGAGAAGCTGGTAGGACCGGGGGCACTGTGCCCAATCTGGGCTGGGATCTTCCACACTCACACTAGTCTGACCAGGTACAGGCAGACTCACTGGCCCCAGACCCTACCTCAGCACTGCCATTTTGGTCCTCTTTAAGCTGGCTGGACAACAGCAGCCTCCGTGCACAAACAGGGGTGAACGTATTGCTAAGGGACCAATTCCAAGTGAAGATGAATCGGATAGTAGAGGCAGCACGGAACATCCCGGGCCACAGCTCAGGCCTGTCTGCACTCTGCTACTAGAGGCAGCTCCAAGGGCCGGGCCATGGCAGGGAGGGTCCGTCTGTGGGGCTGTCATCGTGGCCTTTCAGCTCCAATCTCCCAGGAAGACAAACTTCCCATGGGTCACCCGTCACATGGGCCCTCAACTTGTTTTGTTCAGGGGTCCCCCGAAGGTCCTCCTCTCCCCCCGTGGGAGTGTTCTTCAGTGCTCCCTCTTCCTTCCTCCTTGTTTCCTCCTTGCCTTGTCTCCAATCAGGTCTCTTCCTTAACTGCTTCAGGTTTGATTTGGGTACATCATGCTTTCCCCTCCATCTTCTGCCACCCTTCTCCCCTTCTGTGTGCTCCTTCCCATGGAGTCACTGATTCACCTGGAGATGGGACGCTGGAGCTTCAGACCTTCCTTTAGAACAGGAGGCCTCTCTGGTTCTTCAGCAACTGGGGCTATCGGTCTTCTCAGTCACTAGATCCCTGGTGCTTGGCCCCCAAACTATGGAGGGAACTCCCACCACTTACTAGAGTGGGGGGGCCCAGGGGCTGTGAGGAGCAAAACGGCCGGCTCTCCAGCGCCCTGCCCGAAGTGGCCCTGGCCTTCCAGCACCTTGCTCAATGCAGCCCTGACCCTTTGGTGCCCTGCCTGACGCGGCCCCAGCCCTCCAGCACCCTGCCTGATGTGGCCTCCCGGCCATTTGGTCTTTGGCACACAAGTCCATCTTCTCCTCATCCAAGATTTCATCCTTTACACTTTTCAGTCTGGCCCCTTTTCCTGGCCCTCCCTTTTCTGGGTCTCCTAAGATCAGAGGCTACAAGGTTTAGACTTGGAGGGACCCCTTCATTTCACACTGAAGCTCAGAGGGGCTAATAAGCAGGAGAGCCATGTGCTCTGACACCGGGTCCTGGGCTGACTCTTCCACACCTGCCCCGCTCCACTTCCCAGCCTGCTGTGCCCTTGAGTCCTCCATGAAATCGCAAATACGCGTCTGCTTTCTCTGAGGCTCCTCCCGGGTCTTGTGGCGATGGAATCCTCCTCAGCACCTTGGGAATGCTGCCACAGGCCAGAACCTTGCAAGATGGCCCGAGATTGGCGGATGTTTGCTTTGTATGGCTGGTCTCCAGCTCACTTTTCTCTCTCTAAACCTGGAGATAACTCTTCTTAAGAATAAAGATTAAATCATCAGTCACGAGGCCCACACTCAAAAGTACCAGGTGCCTAGGCTTCCACATATGGCGGAGCATGGATAACGCCACTTCAGCCAAGGCTTGTCATGGTAAAAGGGAAAGAGGAAGTCTGCGGGCCACCTAAGAGCAGGTGCTCCGTCTCTGTTAGCTCTGGTCCTAGGCCAATGGAGAGATGGATCACCTTCAACCTCAAAGAGCCAGGCGGAGAAAGCCAGCTTGGCAAGAAAGATGAGATGGTCAGGTTCTCCTTCCATGGGATCTCATCTTGGGGTCCCTCACTCTGCCAGCGAGGGCCAGAACCAGATGCTGCGCCTGGGCTGCCTGGTTTTGGACAGGGAAGCCCCAGGGAGCACAGGGGTTTGGGGCCTAAGACCTAAGGTTCTCCTCTATCTGCCAATCTTCCTCAGCGCCTGGCTCGGCTCTGCCCCTGCTGAAACCAGGCTTCCTTCACTTATCAGAGACGGATTTGACCCAGATGATGGGCTAACCTTGGGCTCCAACCTAAGGATTTAAAAATGAGAAACAAGCACGAAGATGCTTCCAAAATGGAGACTGGATAGAAAGGGCTCCCCTCAGGAAGGTGGTCGTCCTGCTTTCTGCTCTCAGGAGGTAATTCTAAGGCAGAGGCCAAAAAGTCCTGAACCGGCTTAGTCAAGATAGAATAGGGGAGAGGGAAGAGGGAGGGAGGGAAGGAGAGATAGAGAAAAGAAAGGGAGGGAGAAGGGGAAAATACAGAGCAAGAAGATTTTAAGTTATACAATCACATGGGAGTCGGCCAATACACAGACCAGTGCTCTGAGCTTAGAATAATAAGAAAAGAGTTGATTTTGTCTAACATTTCTGGAGCTTTTGTAAATCCTGTGAGAAAATGATCTTATATCACATAGTAAGGACAGGCTGATCACTTTATAAATAAAACTATTGTCTTATAAGATTCAAACTTAATAAAATGGTGGAACACATCCTAGGGAGGGAGGGAGTCTAACCACTGGGTTATCAGTTCCACTAGGTATCAAAAAACCGACAACCCACAGCTAGAATGGAAGAACACAGAATTCCCTGAAGAGCTGAAGCTCCACTAGCCCCAACAGTGGGCTCTTTCACTAGATCTCATCAGAGCGGGATCACTCTCTCAGGTAGGATAACCTTGCCCCCCACCCTCCCACAATCACCCCCAAATCCTGCAGATTTTTCCCTTTCTCTCTTTCCATGTTGAGGCTGTTTTGGTACCACGAGGCATTCTCAGGGGGTCACCTTCTCATCAGACATACAACTCTTTCATAATATCATTCTGCCATTTTCTTTCCCTTGCCATTCCTTAGTGATTGTTGCAGCCCCCTCGCGGGCTCCAAGCTCTTCTCTCCCTCCTTTGGATGACTCACAGCTCTAAGTCCTCCGAGAGGATAGCATTCTGACCTGCTACCATGCAGCCACGCAATATCAAGCTGTACTAGACACCCCTTCTCCACATACGTGCTCCCTAGTTTCTGGAGATGGAGGTGACACTGATTTCTCAGAAGCTCTGGCACATCCCACCAAGTGGGAAAAAAGGCTAGGACCATGTACCTCAGACAAACCATGTCTATTCTTTGTGGAGAAGCTCAACTAAGTTTATTTTATTTTCATTTTATTTCTTCCCTATTTTTTCCCCTACTTCCCTCCACAACAGACCAATCTCTTTCTGCATCCTGAATCCATCACCTCTCTGTCAGAAATAGGCTCATCATCATCAGTTCTCTGGAACCATGATGGTCATTGCACTGAGCAGAGTTCTTAAATCTCTCACTGCTGTTTATCTTAAAATATTGTTATTATTTACATAAGTTCTCTTGCTTCTGCTCCATTTGCCCTATATCAGCTCACACAAGTCTTCCCAGTTTTCTCCAAAACCGCCCTTCTCACCATTCATTATGGCACAATCACGTCCCATTAAATCTGTGTGCCATCATTTGTTTGCTCCGCTGATGGCACCCTCTGTAGTTATTGAGCTCTTGGCAACTCTGAGAAGGGGGTGGACTCTGTGCAGAATGAGGAGATGGGGAGGAACTAAAGTAATGACAGAAAATAAAATTTAAAAATCAGAAATAAACTTGGCTGAGCTGGTCCATGAAAGGTGTTTTTGTATGGAGGGGTACTCTTCCGCTCTCGATGATCCTTTCAATGTCACGTTGGCTATGGGCTGACCAACACTATCCACAGCCACTCTTAAGGACCATTTCCTAAGGGGATGCAGACTGAGCTAGGGAAGGGACTCTCCAGGAAACGAGAGGCCCAGAAGCAGTGAGCTACAGGAAGTGGGAGTCCCCCCCATGGGAGGGGCAGGATGGACAGTTACGTGGGACAGAACTGATAGTGATCGGCCTGGAGAGGAGACCTGGGGGCTCTTGGGTTATTCTGCAGCCTGGCCATTTGCCATGGTGGGTGAGGAAGCTGCCCAGAGGACAGGACGGCGACCAAGGACTGGTAATTGGGGAGATGGCGAGCAGGATCCTATTGCAACCATCTTGGAAGGATTTGTTCAGAGGCTGGATGACTACGCAGATGCCCAGAATCGGAGCACAGAGTCAGAGGTGGCCGACTGTGCCAACCTCCTTATGTTTCAGATGATGGAGTGGCTCTCCTGCAGACTAGAAAGAGCAAGGTCAGGATTTGGACCCACTCGTGGACTCCAAATACGGGTCTCTTTATCCCCACATGCCGCTTCTTGTCTGTGAGGCCGTAGGGAGGATCGGCAGTGGACCTGACTCCACAGATGGCAAGTTCTTACCAATCGAAATTCTAGGGTTCCAGCACCTCAAGCAACTCTGATCTGCCTGAGGGACCCTCATCTGCCTCATCTATAATGTAGGGGCAATTTGATGACACTGTATTATTCATTTATCCCATGACATGTACTATATACAATTATACATTACAGGAACATTTACCGACCATCACACACACACACTCACACACACACTCACACACACACACACACACACAGACACAATCTTACAGACCTAAGATGATTTTCTCCAAAGTGAACCAACTGCTTGATTTGCCAACTTCAGAAAAGAGACAATATAATGGAGCGAATAGCACCCAGACACAGTTTACACATTGGTCCTACTAATTAAGCGGGGGGGCGGGTGGGAGTATGGAGGGGGGAGAATCAGTTGCACAAACACAGCATGGCAGAAAGCCAAGACCAGATGGACATCTACTTGGAACAACAACAACGAGCGACTTCATTTGCTGCAGGATCCACGAGAGCCCACAGTGTGAGGTGGCTTCCAAAAACCAGGGCTGTGTCCTAGGGGATCAGGAAGCCGTGCCGGGGGCCTGGGAGCTGGGGCCCTCTCCAGAGACCTCTGCTGATCTCAAAGTTGGTATCATGTGGAGGTACTTTATCATGTGCTGGGCTGGGGGAGAGCCAGCCCCCCTGCTCATGGTGAGTTAAAATGTAATCAGGAAGAACACTGTAGGAATCTGGAAAAAGCAGGACCCACTGGCATGGGGGGGGGGGGAAGAGAAGCTCAGTGTCTGGGTGCTCCCCTTACATTGCTCTGTACTCTCTGGACAGCCTCCCAGTTTCCCGCAGCCCCCTGGAGCTCCGGTCCCTGGCCCTGCCACCACATTGTCTCAGAGCCCCAGGTGGGGGACCTGGCCACAGACCCCGTCCTAATGTCCTAATCCATAAGCACTATGAGGTGCCTCCCGGGGCCCAGCTGCACCGGCCTCTCACTGAGTGACACCATCCAGGAAATGCAGGCCTGGAGAAGGATGTGGCCATGAGCCCGGCCCAGTGGGGAAAGCCCCTTCCAGATGCCAGGCAGGCGCCAGGAGGGAGCCCTCCTGCAGGCTGGCAGATCGTGGAGGGGGTGGGACAAGAACCCGCCGGATGAGAAGGCGGGGCCGGCCTGATTACTGGGCCCTTTATCTAGTCACTTGCTGGCACTGCTTGTTAAATATTTGAACCAGGCTGTGGACTGCCCACCGCACCCCAGGACGCCTGCTCTCCACTCTGCGGGCTGAGGCTCCACTATTCCTCCCCCAGCTGGCTGAAAGAAGAGGTTATTTCCTCCTGTAGACTGTCAGTCACCCAGCCAGTAAGCATATATCCAGCCCCTACTGTGTGCCGGCACTGGGCAAGGACTCCCAGTGTTGTGGGGGCAGTTCCTCTGGAGGACAGGGACTATTTCTCCTTCAGTATTCCCAGCACCCACCTGGCACAGAACAAACACCTCACAAGTGCTTGGTGATGAACGGCCCATGTTCTAACCGCAACAACCAAGTGCCCGTTAGTCCCTGGCCTCCACGGCCCGGCCCCGTCGGCCCTCGAAAGCCACAGACCCTCTCCCCACCCCAAGGTCCGGTTTTGACTTTTAGGAAGTGCTTTCCTTGCGTCTCCATATGCTTCTGCATATTCTCCGGGCTGGTTCTGAGACTGGATCCTACACCAGCTTCTACCTGGACCTCTTCTGTTTCAACATCTCTGCTGGGGGTGACCAGAATCTCGTGATTACACCCGGAGAAGTGGGAGAAGCCTTGGCTCTGGGCCTGAGGGTCCGGCCTCAAATGCTAGCTCTGTTGCCCGCCACCGAGCCACCTGAACTCCCTGGGGCCTCGGCTTCCTTATCTGTGAGGAGGATGGCCCCAAGGTCCCTCGCAGGGGTGGACTCACAAGGCCAAAATCCAGAAATGTCCCTGCTTCTCTTCCAAGTCCCACTCCCTAATTTCCACTATTTCCACTTATTTCCACTGCAGGGCCAAGTCAAAGGTCTGCAAAACTCCCAAGGCGGGGACCAGGAGAAAGGGGATCCAGAAATGTTTGCAAAACTAAAATACAACATGGATAACGGGAAGGTTCTCAGTCGATGGGCAGCCCTGCCCCTTCTTCATTCCCTCTGTTTATGTCATTTCAGCTTATCTGTGGCGGGGGCCCGAAGCTTTCATCAACTGTTCCCTCTTCTTCAGCCCCTTCCCTGCCCCTCCAATCTTCCCTCAAGTCTTGTAGTGGGCATCTTTTCCATTTACACTCCCACCCTCCCCCAGGTCTGCCCACCTGGCTCCCTGTGGGACCTTCCAGGTTTTCCCACTTCTTCTATCACTCAGGAAGCTCTCCTCCTCAGATTCCCCTTGCCATCCAATCCAAATTCACCCCCATTCTTTCATTCTCCTCCTTCTTCCTTGCTGGTCCACCTTCAGCCTTCTTCATTGAATAAGTGGACACTTTTGACACAGTCCATCCCCTTCTGGACAGTGCTCCCCGGCTCTCCTGGCTGGTCACTCCTGTCCCTTTGGCTATACTGCTTTCCTGGGGTGTGCACCAGGCCCTGCCCTGGCCCTCCTCTCTTCCCCCACTTGGGGACCTCTTTGATGATGCTATTATGGAGGCTGTTTCCTTGGTGCCCATTACTCAGCTCGAGCAGTACTCACCAAGATCTTCCCAAAGTACCCCCCCTACCTTCCCATCTCCCTATTCCTTACATCTTGACCTCTCCCACCCTCAGTCTTCAATCTAGGGACTCTGGGCCCCTGACACAAGACCTTCTCATCCCTCAAATCCTAGCATTTTCATGGGGATCCTCCATGCTTAGAAGTCTCTCTCATCTCCACTATTCCTTTAGATCAGAGCTAAAATCCCACCTTCTGGGCGTGGCCCTTCCCAGTCTCGCATAATTCTAGGGCTCTCCCTCCTCCACAGGAGATAATCCCATCTCCTCTGTGAGCTTGTTTGTGGACACAGGTTGGCCTGTTGTCTTTCCCGTGAGACTGTGGGTTCCTTAGGAGCAGGACTGTACCCTCTCCCCCGGATTACTGTGGCAGGTTCTCAAGGGTCATCCCACCTCCACCTAGCCCTGTCCCTCCTCATCTAGCCTTCATAGCACTGCCATGTTATCTTCCTCATCAACAAATCTAGCCACTACCCTCACACACTGGGACTGGGTCCCCACTGCCTACAGACACGCTTCATCCTGGCCTTCTGCTTGCTTCCAGCCAGTCTGGACTTCTCTTGCCCTGAGCTATCACATCTCCAGAGCCCTCTGGCCCTGAGAACAGATGCTCAACCAACCAACATCCAGCCCCAGGGCTCCCCCGACCCTATCTCTGACACGCACACCTTCTCATTTGAATGTATGGCGTCTATGTATACCTCTCATTCCCACCCACCGTCTTTCCTCCCCAATCCAATCTAAGCCCCTCATCTTTCCCTTCTCCTCGCACAGAGATGGTGTCCAATGAGTGTCTGCAGCCTGACATAATGGCTCCACAGCACACTCACTTTCTCATCGGGCCCAGATTTTCCAGAGTCCAAGTCCAAAAGACACAATTTCAGGGGAAACAAATCTATTTCTTCACAACTTATTGTCCTTAATGCCTCCCTGGGACAATCTGTATGACCTCATGAGTGGTTGCTATGGAAAATTTCCAGTGTCACCAGCAGAGCCTCAGATATGATTAGGAGATGAAAAAGAGAGAGAACAGATGTTGAATTCTCAAATTACAATAACAAAGATCCTCAATTCCAGTCAAAACTCTTATTGGGAAAGAAAAACGGACACTGCTGACAGAAAAGCTGGGTTTAACAATGTCCTTTGAAGCCCAAAGTGCTGCTGGCATCTCTTACATTCACAGGAAGAAGAAAAGGAACCAATTCCAGATTTTAGAAGTCCCTTTCTTTAGCATTTCAATCCTATTTTAAATCCTCTCCTAAAAAGAATCAGCCCACTCCACCTTCTCAACCGGTAGGGGCCTCCAATCCAAAAAGTCACCGTGCTCTTATACCTTCAACCCTCAATAAATGTTTTTTGGCATTTCCTGACATCTGGTTCAAGGCCATGTTTTCTTGCTCCCACTCATGGCTTGCTCGGGTCTTAAGAGAATGAGAACAGGCCTTCTGCTGCCCTTCCCCAGCCCCTCTTCTCTACAGGCTGAGGTGATAATTAGTGATGAAAAGGCTACTTTCATTTAAGGCTATTAACAGAGAGGAAAGGACAATTAGATCCATCTCTGAGGAACAAAAAGGAATAGAAGCAAAAAAAAAATTGTCATCAATGTCATTTAGAGAGAAATGAAAGAGGAAATATAGGAATGGGGGGGGGGGCCAAGAAAGAGAAAATATGGATCTCCCTATAGCTGCCATTAACTCAAATCACAAAATCTGTGAGAAATTGAGTCAGAATTCAGTAAATTCAAGAATCTGGATTGACTATGGAAAAGGAAGAAGGCCCAAAAGAGTATTCTTTGACATCTAGAAATTTCCCATTCTGAGGAACCAAGCTTTCCAACACATGCTCCATCACACCTTTTCAGTCAACGCTCAGGACTGGAGGAAACACTATAGCTGTTCAGTTACTAAACGTGATTTACTATTCAGTGATCTTGAGCACAGAGAAATTGAAAAGGCCCAAATCTCCATCATCAATTTCTCCCAAATCGTGCCGCCAATACTAATTTAGCCATCACAAATAATCGAGCGTAGGAAAGGGACATTATAGTCCCTGGAGACTCCTGGGACGCTACAGTCGAGGCAACCATGTTGTTGTTCAGTTGTTTTGGTCCCGGATGATTCTCTGTGAGACTATTTGGGACTTTCTTGGCAGAGATGCTCTATTACTGCACCACTGCCTGGCTGCCATTGAGACAAGAGCACAGGTACATGATCAAGGGGCAGTGAGTGCCCTGAAGAGCGGAATCAATGCCTCGACCTGGGCATTGGGGGGGGTCCGGCCAGACCCCCTGGGGCCGAAGCCGCCATCCCTGCCACTTCTACTCTTGGCCTCCTGCTCCCTGTTCTCTCCCTCTCTCCTAGGGGTCCCCAAGGCTCCATTCTGGGGACTCTTCACTTAGGGAGGGTCCTGGGCCCCTTGGAGGTCCTGCCGAGGACCATATAACGATGCACAGCATTTCAAAGGAAACCAAAGGCTGGGACAGCCACCGGGTCATTCTTTCCCCCCACGGAAGTTCAAGGACATCCCTGAAAGGTATCCCTGGATGGGCTAAAGCCACCTGCTGGATGTGGGCGTGGAAGGTGGCTGGAGGCAGCCCAGAGGCCTGCTTGGCACACACCAAGCGCTTAATAAATGCTTATTGTTTATCTTCCCAGACCTGAAAGGTACAGGGGAGGGGAAAGGGGTGCACACTTGCACACACACAGGGCCACTCCAGCCCAGTCACCCTTGCACACCTAAGTGTACAAGCACTGTCAGGAGAGTGGGCGAGCCAAGTCACACCCAGTGGGGCACTCCCATTCACACACACTCATTCCCAGCCCCCCCTCTGTGGCACACACCTGGGCCCACTCACATGATCTCACTCCCTTCCCTTGCCACGCACACGCGAGCTCACACTCACTCCCCCCTGCCGCGCACATTCACACTCACTCCTCCCTGCCGCGCACACGCGTGCACTCACGCTCACTCCCCCCTTGCCATACTCACGCGAGCTCACACTTTTCCTCCTGCCGTGCACACTCATACTCCCTCTCCCTCTGCCACGCACCCGCGCGCACAGACTAGCGCTCTCATGCCCTCTCCTCTGCCACGAGCGCACACACGCGTGAGCCCACGGACATTCGCACTCATCCCCCGAGGCGCCCCTCCCCCAGTGCCACGCACACGCGCGCACCCAAACACGCACAACACTAACACACGCACCCACGCGCCGTCACCCGCGGACGCCCCGCTGACTTCCTCACGTACCTGGGGCTGAGCCGGGGCCCCCCGTGGGACTCGTGCCTCCGGTTGTCCGCCTCCGCCTTACTCCCTCGGTCAGTCCGTCAGTCCTTCCACTGGCCCCTGGGCTCCAAGCCGTCAGCGCTCAGCTAGGGGCCCCAGCGCGCACGCGCGGGGGAAAAAGGCGGAGCGCGGGCACAGGGGGCGTGGAAGAGGCGGGACCGCGAAGCATGCTGGGGATTGTAGTTTTCCCTCTTTCCTGTCGCTCGGCGGCGGGCAGGGAGCTCGTAGTGCCGCCGCCTGCTGGCCGGTGGATTGTACTGCAGCCCTCGGACTGGAAAGGAGGGGACAAGGCTCTTCTTGGCAGCCCTCTTCCCCCCTCTCCCCCAATTAAAAAGGCTCAGACCTCTCCGTTTCTTCATCCACGGCTGAAGTCCGGATCCATCCTCCTCCCCTCACAAGCCGGGCTGTTGTTCAGGCTTGGCCAGAACCCTGCAAGGGACTGGCATCAGGAGGGCGGGTTTCGTACGCCATGCAGCGCGGGCACACGCCCGGGCTTAATGAAGACCTGTTGGGAGGGGGGCGCCACCTCAACAGGGGGAGACGCACCGAGCCAAGCCTGGGGGGCCCTGGCGCACGGGGGTGGCACATGGCGATAGCAATCCCTCCCAAGAGCTCCATCACCATCTCTGTGGCTGCCCCCAAGCCCCTGCATCGCCCTCTGCCCACCATCTCCAAGGGGAGCCCGGGTACCACCTTCCCGCCCTGGGCCTCGCTGTAACTGCAGACTCGCAGCCTTAGCATCAAGTCCCCCTCCTCCCGTTGCCCAACGTGGCCCAGTCCCGTCGCCCCCCTCCCACTGCCAGCCACCACCCTGGTTTGGGTCCCCGGAGCAGAGACCGACCTCTCTGGCTCTAACTCATCCTTCACACAGCAGCAAAAAGCAAGTTTCCTGTGCACAGACCTCCGTCACAAACAAAGGGCGGGCTGGAAAGGTGGGCTCTGAGAACAGGTGAAGGGAGCGCACTGGGCAGGAGCCAGGAAGACTGGCAGGTGTGTGTGTGGGGGGGGCAGTCACCAAGCCCAGGAGATTCCAAGAGGAGAAAGCAGATCACAGAGAGACTGACTCCTTAGGAGAGGAAACAGAAAGGTGACCCCTAAACATAGGAGGCTGGGGGCCTAAGGGGCCTCCCTGCTCAGCCAGTGGCCCTGGGAACCCCCACCTATAAAGAAGCACCTCCTTTGTGCCAGCTGCTGGGCTAAGTGCTGGGGGTCCCAAGAAAGGCCAGTCTCTCCCTGCCCGAGGGGGCTCAGTCTCAGGGAGACAAGCCATAGGGCACTAACCAGGGAAGGCAGGCTTCCTGCAGAAGGTGAGATTTTTTTTTAACTGGGCCCTGAAGGAAGCCAGGGGGTGGAAATGCGGAGGGAGAACACTTGGGAGGCACAGGGAGCCACCAGGAGGTCGGGATCCCTGGACTGGGGAGCAAGGAAAGGCAGAAGGGCTGTGAACACCAAACAGAGAATTTTGTATTTGTTCCCGGGGAGCCACTGGGGCAGTGGGTGTGTATGTGAGATATAGCTGGACTCACCCTTTAGGAAAGCCCTTTGGCGACTGCATGGAGCATGGATTGGAGTGGGGAGAGACCCCCACCCCGGCTGCCCCTGCAATAGTCCAGGTATAAACTGCTGGAGGCCCATACCAATAGGTACAGTGTTAGAAAAAAGGGGGGGGGCGCAGAGAAGGTCAGTCAATTCCAGACTCTCCAGATTTCCCCCACAAACAGAATAAATTTGCACCCCGGGGCAAACATAGATTGCTGAAACATCAAGATTTGGGGCAGAACAGGGGGGCTCGAGGTAGACCCTGGGATGAAATGCACACCTCCAGGCTAGCTCTGTAGAAAAATCAAGTGGGGACCCCTGGGGTTAGCAGGAACCACAGACACTTTTCACCTCCCAGACTGTGTCTGGGGTCTGGGGCCTGAGACTGAGGGAACCTCGGCTGATAAGGAACACCAGGCCCAGCTGGGCAGTGGAGAAGGAACCAGTGCAATGGGGCAGGGACGCTGCTGGCTGGGGGCACTTGCAGGAGAGGGGAGCTCTTGCTTTGCGCTTCCTGATCAGAGGGGAGAGCTGAAGTGAAGCTAGAGGCATCGTCCCCCCACCACAGGACTAGAAGTACTTACAATAATACTTATTTAAAACCAAAAACCAAAAACAAGCAAACAACAAAAAACGAACTGGCAAAGAAGAAAAAACCCAACCACAGAAATTTACTGTGGGAACAGGGAAGACCAGGGTTCATCTTCCGAGGAAGACACCAAAGTAAAAAGCTTCTAGCCCAAAGAGTAAAGTTAAATGGCTCTCTGTCCACAGAGAATTTCTAAGAACTCAAAAATGAATTTAAAAATCAAATGAGGAATTTAAAAATTAATAGAGGAAAAACTAAAAAAAAATCCAAGGAAAAATAAGATCATGAAAAAAAAGTTGACCAACTAGAAAAGGAAATGCAGTCTTAAAGATGAAAATAACTTTGAAAATTAGAATTGGGCAAAGTGAAGCCAGTACAGCTATAAGAGA